>JAMKCH010004802.1:0-66025 GCA_023653785.1 Ophioderma brevispina | reverse complement strand
GCTGCTATGTCCCTTATTTTTTCGATATGGGCGTGTGGAGAAAAAAAAATATGAAAAATTGGAGCAATGATCAGTTGCTAGAAAATTAACACGGTTTGTCCAAACATGGTGGATGGAAATTGTAACGTACATTACACCCGTGCATATTGCCTGCGTGCTATAGAGTGCACATTAAACTCTAGAGAACGCAGCAGACATGCAACAACAAGTTCTGCTGATGGAAACCGGGAAAAGAACACTGCACCTGGTTTAATGCCCACAGCTGCCTGATTGTAGACCCGTACGACAGTTGTATAGGGGATACTACATGGTTCTCGATGGTAAATGGGATAGGAAGACACTCAGACACCCACTACAATGATATTTCATATTTGCCCGAACCGGAAGTGTTAAGTAAAATGTGTCCTGTTTTACCTTATACACAATGTATTTGTATTCTGTTACGGGGATACGGTTTTTGTATTTTGTCGATACCAGGCCCGTATGCAGGGAGGTGCGGGGTGGTTGGTCCGGTGTCACCCCCCTCAATTTCATGAATGGTTCCATCATGAGCACTAGGCCAACTTGTATTGTCTTCACACAATTTTTAAAAACGAAAATGCATTATAGTACCTCCATAGAATATATAATATCTATGGGGGTAAGTTATGAACATACATATGTTATTTAAAAATGTGTTTTTAAATATAATAATTCTAACGGTGTTTTCACACGTTTTTTCAACACTGTTCTTCAAACCTGAAGTTGAGCTATGATGTCATCACTTCTCATCAATATTCCCTATATTCCGATCGCGACTTCAGGCATCATTTTTATGACGTTTCACGAACAGGTAATAATTTCATATTCACTTTCCGCCTGAACGTTATTGGTTTGACTTTTGCATAAGTGGATTAGCTTTAGCGAATCTCATTAACCCTAAATAATGTAGATATTCATCGCGTAACTGCTGTAAAAAACCAAACGTTTCCCATTCTGGAAAAAAAGTTGAATATTCATAGCTCTTGTGTTAGCTTATGAATATGGATAGTAGGTTTGGATAACGAGTTATGGTGTACGTTGTCAATAATACGTCCGAATGCAAAGTTAACTTGAAAAGGGCACACGAGAATCCGAATGTCATGCATCCAGATAACAAACAACCAGTTAGTTTTACGGCATATAGGTGAAATAGCGATATTTTATAGTTATATAAAGCTAACTTTTTTTATTATTAAGTTGATCGTCGCCAGTATATATTTCTGTGAGTCGAAAATCATTCATACAGTGGAACACCATAGAAATTAGTGTAATATTCTGAGAAATACATAATTTGTACATTCCAAAAAAAACAGAACATAGCAAGTCCGCCTGGTGCTCATGGAATTTCAATTGTCAATTTTTTTTTTTTATACAGGTCCATAATTTCCGAGAAAATGTGACAAGGAAAAGTCCCCCTCACTTTCAGAACTGGGGTTGGGTCCTATTTTTTTAAATACAAGAACATCTAAGTCCTACATTGTAGCTGCACCTCCAAGTACATGTGCATCAACGTACGTGGGATATAAATACATTAATTATGACACTTGTAATGGAATTTGACTCAATGACTCTAGTACATGAGGTGGTGATACGGCAGAAAAAAAACAATTGTCCTCGAAGGACCGCGCACATTTGCTTTTTAAAATTGGTTTTTTTAGTGGGTTTTTTTAGGTTTACTCACTTGAAAAATTAAAAATCAGCAAAAAGAAGAAATTTTGGCCGGGAATCGACCGAAAAATAAAGTTGGGTTCAAAATGCAATAAAAATCCTTCATTCGCATAGGCAATTTTTCCATGTTATAAAACCTTTTGCATTGCTTTTTCATTATGAGACACTTTTTTTTTTTTTTGAGGGGCCTAATGAAAGTCATTTTACAGGATGTGTGATGTACATGTGTGTATCATAAATTGTACATGTACAAAATTTTTTTTTTTTTAATTTTACTTTTTTTTTGTGCCAGGTGTATTTTGGTTTTGAACAGTATTTATGTAACCTGTAACCGAACTTGTTTGGTTTTACTCATTGATATTGGGCGAAAATATTCAGTTATTTATACGCATCGCCATTACAATCGGAACAATTCTTGTATTTTTGAAATAACAAAACTGGATGCTCATTGTCATTGTCTAAAGTAAGACATCAACAGTACTTATGTGTAGTTATTGTGCATCAGTCGGTTTTCAAATTTTTTAAAATATTTCTGATTAGCAAATCATTGAAAGAGGTCCATTCAGGGCTAAATTTAACGAATCCAAGTTATCATATCAGAATCACCTGCACATTTGTGGTTGTTATTGAATTTAATGGTATTAGGGGAAGCATTTCATGTAAAATGTTGATTGCCAGAAGTCGATTCTTGTACATATCTTTATAAAGGTCAAACAAAATTCTACCCTGCAATTTTTGGGTAATAGTAAGTCAGTTGTGCACGTACGTGTTGATGTAATACTATCCACTTTGCTGCCCACCCCACTCTTATCTTCCTCCAACCATCGCATGCCATGCACCCCAGGACCATGCAAGCTCCCAACTGTTTCTGGTTATTACGAAATCAAAATAAAAAAATCAGAGTACCATAAACAGTTTTTGTACATGTACATGGTGTAATTTTTAAATTCAAAACTGTCCGTCTATTAACCCGATCTTCTCCTGCAGGGTAAACGCCCAGCAAGCAGTAATCGGCCGAAGATTTTTTTTTTCAACGAAATGCCAAGCTGTCAAAAATTACTCGTGCCTGTTAACAAGCCGAATATTTTTTGAATCTTTGACGTCCAACTCGGCAAAAATCAGCAGTGCGCTTTCCAAGGGGTAAATGCCTAGCTTGGCAGTAGTCAGGCAATTGACTTGGGTGCTCTTCTGTAGGGTAAATGCCTAGCTGACGGTAATCAACAATCAATTTTCGGAGATCTCCAGAGGGTAAATAACTCCCCAGCCGGTAGTAATCACAATCCATTTTCATTTTCCCGAGGGGAAATGCCCAGCCACACTAATCGACTTTATGAAACCATGATTGGCCGATTTGTGCTGCTCGCCAGGTTAGGGTGACGGTTGCACATATTTTATTCCAAAATTTAGGAGGAAAAAACGAATCATGAGTTTGACAAGGAATTTGGAACCAAAGATATTTTGTACAGAAGTTTTTAATGGACACTCCAATCAAATTTGAAGTTAACCCTAATACATCAGACCGGCAACAACCATCAATCAAGTTGCTTCAATTTGCGTGTAATTGCCGGTCGGACTTGGGAGATAAAAAAAAATGTGTTGGCTGCGAATTGCCTGTCGGACTCTACCATAGACCCCCATTGCTTGAATTGCTGGTCGCGCCCTTTTCCCCCCTCATCAGGAGGTGCACTTGCTGCAAATTGCCGGTCGGCCGTTTTCTCCCCTCGGGAGGCACATTGCTGCAATTTGCCGGTCAGACATTAAACGCTTTTCCGTCCGCATTTATTATTTTTATGTTTGTGATGTTTTCTCCTGATTTCATCATTCAGCTGTAAGCTTGTGTAGCCCCTCTACTTAGTGTTTCCTGTAGCAGCGTATAGACTGTATTATACATAGGTACATGTACAATTTGAGAAAAAAAAAAAATTGTTAATAATTGGCGTATCAAAAGGTGGGCGGGGACTCAATCAGAGCCTCGTTTCCCCCCGCAAATTACCGTAACCACCGTTAATCTTTTTTTTTCACACCCATGTACAATCTTCGAACTGTGACATGTTTGCTTTTTGGATGTTATGAATAAAGAAGTGGTAGTAGCCTTTTTATTATGTACAGCATAGTACACTTTTTACCTGTAAAGGGTGATGTTCTGGAATCATGTTGCATGCACATTTACAATACTAATGGTAATGAATTGAAGTAATTTCCAGCTTGCCTGAAGATATAAATTTGGCAATTTACTATGATGACAAAACATCGAGCAGCCATTCCCCACAGTGACTGCCCGTTACCGATTGCACAGACAGGGCCCCGCGCACCCCTGTACCGGTCAGTGCCCTGTACATACGCTTGGATACGTCAAATCGACCCGTGCTTCTTCAAACCGCCAAACAGGAAAAAGGAATCGTGGAATTTATGAAAATTACCAATGGCGATAAGGGACCATTATTATTTTTTATAGAAAGGGAAATATATTTCTCTTGTCCTCTTTCAATATTACTTCATTTTACATTATTTTGTGGGGTTTGCACGCAAGCATCATACGTGTATTTTTTGATGAATTTGGGCTACGATTTTTTTTTCCGCCGTAATGACGCGCTGAATGGGATGAATCTACGCTGGACTCGACATTTCATTCCCTCGATTACAACTCTTATTTGGGGATTTGTTTGATGCCGTAAACTTCTCTAGTAAAAATAAGCCACTGTGCACCTATTCAGTTGCAGAAATCCTTTAGTTTGTTATTTTAAATGAGTTTTTAATTCATTTTTATCGTCCGTATTTTGTGGATCGTCTGTGTGTGTGTGGGAATACCGCTGGAGGTTTACGTACATGTCATCGGTAGAACGTCCTACTTGGAATCCTTACTGGAGGAAAAGAAAAACCACGGGTAAAAAACCTACTTATTATGGAAAATACCACGCAATCGAGATACCCATACGTAGAGTATGCGTACAATATGCAATAGTACCAGCCATTCACCCTCACAAAAGGAAGGGATTCAACAGCTACCCTTTGATCATAATCCCTCTGCCGCAATTGATGATTTGCGAGCAATCATTACTGTAGATATTTTGAAAACTCGAAACTTTTTTGACTTTTTTTTTTTAAATGTCCGAACAGGTAATAGTGTGAGGAGCAGGACGCCAGGTCAAACATCATCGTTTACCTACACCCCTCACTACAGAAAATGTTTGATACCTTTGGTAGTTATATGGACCCTCTATATCAACAACGACTAGTAGGTCATGTAATCTCAAATTGTGGTGGTCACACTTTTTCAATAGGGGCCAATTTAGTTTAACACAGGGGTCAAACTTTTAAATGCTCCACTCATGTTGAAGATGTATGCATATTGTCAGTCTATTGGTACAGACCGGGGATTATTTTTTATTTCCTTCACTAAAATTAAACAATAATTATTAAGCTTTAACCACGAAAAGCCGTGCCCTACATGAAAAGAGTTGAACATTAATTTACAAAATGAATAAAAGTCAACTCAATTTAATTCCAGAATTCATTGACCATGATAATACACATAACCTTAACATGCCAAATCGAAAATGAGGCTAATCATATTCAATAATCGGTCCGTGGACACACTTCACATTCTTTACCTCTCGTCTAATTGTTATTGTGCCGCAGTTTGAATAGATTTCGAATGTTATGGTGTCCTTGCGCCGCTGGCGTAAGGTCCTTTTTCCTCGTTCGCGAAAAGAAATCGTATTTAATAACTTTGAGCATATGGAATAATATTTTTTTTTCGAAAAGAACATGTAAAGGAACCAATTAATGAAAGAAAAGTCCATGGGCAGGACTGAACCTAATTTGTGGCATAACAGAAATCCGAAGTTATTGTCTTTAAAACCTTTTTTCTATTCAATTCACCAAGAAGAGCAATGGTATTCCAGCGACCTACATTTTTTAAAAATCATGAGCGGGGTTATGAAAAGAGATACTAGAGCTCAATAACGGGGAAGTCATAACACCTGAATATAGCTTGAAATCTTTTCACCAGTGTGGGCAGTAACAATGGACATTCATACACTGTTTTTGAGAAAAGATCTGAAATGTTTTTAGTTGATTGTTGAATATCATTTAGCTCTATTGTTGTCACGAGTTTAACGTTTACACATATTGGTCATGTCCAGTGACCCCTAAGACATGACATTCTGATAAATTGGTTGACCTTTATCATTTTTCTAAATATGTGATCTTTTCATTTTGGGAAAAGCTTTTCCCTGTTTACATATATTTTTAAAAAATTTTAGTGAAAGGAAGTAAATGATCCCCAGCGCTGTAGCTCGAAACGATCGTAATTGCGAACGTATCATGGCCTATTTATATAATGAAGTTAATGTACATCGTTATGCGTTCCCGCGTTACTGCCCAAGACTGCCCAGTGGGAAAATAAGGTGAAAGTTTGAACTAAAAAATCGGATAGGATATCCTCGAAGGGCCAGGAGGAAATGAATAACAATTGCAATTATGGGGCCGCAGATAGATCGTTCAAACGTCAAGTTGGTCGATGGTGTCTTCCTTTCTTATCTCTTTCTTCCCTGGTTAGACCAAGGTTTGGGACAAATGGAGAAGACACTTCACTACTCTTTTCCAGTCTCCCGTAACCAAACATTAGAAACCGAGGCTGGTGTGGGCCAATCTTGTACAAGATATTTTCAATTTTCCGCACGCGTAGCATCAGATTCAGGGAGTCATAAAACCGCCGATCACGATCTTTTTGGCACCCACTAGTTCGAGCTGAGCCCAGATAACTTCACCCGCCTTATCAAATCACTTGCGGTGGACATAAAGATCATTACCGGGGGGGGGGCGGGGGCGGGCCAAAGAATAGCGTCTTTTTTTTCCGTCGCCATAGGTTTTTAGAGCACGTAATCACGAAACTTGACAAATATTCTAACGTCCGAAATATGTTTATATCAATTTTCTTTCCACTCAAAAAAAACCCTTTTGAGTTAAAGATCACTCGCAGTGATTACGTATTTTTTTGTATGGAAAACTTTACAACGGGAAATTCCCATTTTGAACGAGGGTCGCTTGACCTCATGTTCCATCGCAGGGTTCCTCGCTATTTTTAGCTGCGGACGGGGCTGCGACATGTACCAGAGCCTAACTGCACAGGGCCTATGCAACCACCAGTTGAATGATTCGGTTGACTTTGCTGTAGCACTCCTCCTCCATGTCCCCCCCGGGGGGTCCTTTAAAAACAAAATTGATGTCTTTGCATGCACAATTATGCACCGCCGACTAAAGCAAAGCAATTTAGATCGGCCGCGTCTCCGTATGTACGGGAATTCCCACCTGCCACGTCACAGGATCTATTTAATAAACGGCACAGTGACTTCACTTTCGTGCACTGTTTCAGCTCGTTCAAGACTCGTTCGGCAGTTTTGCGCTATGAATGAAGCTTTGCCGTCACCGCCTGATCATTACGCACCGGCAAATGAAAACACCACTCTAGCTTTGGCCAAGTTTGTTAGGTTTGTCGTTGGGGGTTTGATGTCCACACTCGCCTACGGACTCGCTACTAACTTTACGAGAGCCACGAAAACTCTTAGTTGGGTTGTTGGTCAAAAAAAAAAGAACTAAGGAGGGAGCTAGAAAATTCGGCTCGCCCCATTCATACAAATCCACACATCACTGTCCTTGAGGCACATACTCATTCACCCGGGAGCTAGCACACATTTGTAACACATCTCAAGTACAAAGGTTTGAGTGATTAATCTGGACATACTGCCGCGGAACCCATGAAACGTGATTCTTAAGTGCCGCAAGTGCTGCCTAAGGAGGGGGGGGCAAAACAAAGTTTGTACAGTGGTCAAATTTGTAATTGATCCAATCATGTTGAAAAGGCACACCATGTGATGTGTCTAACCATAAGGATCAAAAAGTATAGTTTTGTAATATGTAACAGCCTAAGTTTCAGGTTATAGGGCTCAAAACATCAAAAAATCAATAAAAAGGGTCAATTTCATTTGTACAGGGGTCAATTTTAAAGTTGCTCCAAATTTGGATAAAAAATGGGTAAATTATTGGTGGGCTCATATGATAAAAATTAGGATAGTTTGTGGAGTGTCTCAAATCTTTGCTTAAGAAAGTTAGGGGGTAACAAGAATCAAGCCCCATTGGGAAAATGAAATGGATGTTGACCTTCTGTTCCCCCTACAATCGAAAACTAAGCATTAAGTAGTCCAAAAAACTATTCCTTATTTTAAAAATCTAATGAACTGCATCTGCACCCAATAATTTTGCCCATTTCTATCCAAATCGGAGCAACTTAAATTTTACCCCTGTACAACTGAATCTGACCCTTATTATGATTTTTGCTGTTTTTGCCTATAACTCTGGAACTTTAGGCTGTACATATTACAACTATACCTTTCTGAATCCTTATGGTTATAAACAAATAACATGGTATGTGGTATACTTTTCACATGATTGGATCAATTTTACAAATTTGACCCCTGTACAAACTTTTGTTTTGGCCCACTCTCCTTAAGGCAATCCACTTGCGCAACTTAAGAATACGTTTCAGGGTTTCCGGTCAGTCTGTCAACATATTTTAATCACTCAACCTTTTGACTTGAGATGTGTTACAAATGTGCTAGCTCCAGGGCTAATGGGATATGTTCATTTGCAAGCACTCCTGCATGGAACAAAAAATCACAATCATCACATTGGACGGCAGATGTTAGCACTACATTCTGTTAAGAAGATCTTACAGAGAAAGTCAAGGCCCGGGTTTAGTCTTTTTAGTTTTAGTCCCCAGCACTAAAACATACAACTAGGCAAAGATAGGCCAAGCAAATCAACTTACGCCGATCAGTACACCCGCTTTGTTCTCAACTTACAGAGCAGCAATACGCGTCAGAGGGTACAATGCAAAGGTAACACTGGCAAACTACACATGACAATTCATGATACAAATAAGGCATTCAGATTACTCGAATTTGGATACTCAAAGTGAGCTGATCTGAGTAAGAGAGACAAATATCATAACCGGTATGTTTATACGGTGGTATATATGGTTTAGCACATGGTTATACCCACCATTTCACGTTTTGGCGGGATTGAAATTCATGTTTTTTGAGGATTGGTTATGTTTATAACTTTCGGTAAATTGGGTGAAATGTCCTCTGTATAACAAGTCAAATCCTCGAATTCTCCGTAGGAGCCTCTCGTGGTTTTCTTCCTCTATGTAAGCCCCTTCTTAGCCATTCGTCACATTTAAAGTGCCAGGAGGAGATGTTTTTGGATTACAAAAATTCTCTCAAATTTCACGGAATCGGCTGTAGACACCTACCGAGAACGTTTCGAAGGCTTAATGGACAAAAGAAAGGCACGGTTGGTCCAGTGGATTGAGCGCTCGTCCCGCCAATCCAAAAGTAGTGGGTTCGAGTCCCACTGAAGCCAACGTGTGTTCCTTGAGTTAAGGCACTTTGACCGTATACTCCTCTCCACAGGTGTTATAAATGGGTACCACCATTATTAAATGCTGGGAATTATGGGAACAGTAACAGACTCGCTGTGCGGGAGGAGTGGCAAACACCCCACAGCAACATTACATAATGGAGGAGTGGGCCAAACGCCAAGCAAGGAAAGAGAGCTGGGCACTCCGCGCACGAGCTTGTTGGGCACGACGGACTTTACTTTACTTTTACAAAAGAAAACCGCAAACCTTGTTTTGAACTTGCTGCTTGCTATCGTAATTCGTCCCCATTAGAACACCATGATTTGACTTATTTTGCTCGTGCACCGACAGAAAGTCTAATCATCATCTTACTAAATAGAGACGGCACGTAATTCGGCTTATCCATTTCAGGTGTATAAATACAGCCTGTCAAAAAAAAAGGTACAATCAGAAAACAAAAATTGGTTGTTAATTGTTTTTTAAAATATGAAATTTCAAAAATAGTCGTTCTTACTTGACCATAATGTTGTTGTTTTAAAGACAAGGCCAGGCTTGCAATGGTTGTTTGTTTTTCATCTCATTTGCTTTTTGTCAATCCAGAGATTATAATCAATTTAGTGCAAATATAACAAAAATCGATTTTGTGACACTTTTATGCACGGGTAGAGTTTGAGTTGTTTCGCCAGGCTATGCCATGCTGTCTTAAAGCTCACAACAGATTGCAAACTGCAACAAAAAGAACAACAACAGATTCAATTTATTAAACAAAGGAAGGTCACTTTTATCGACACAAGTTTAATAGTCAACATAATCAGTTGAATTATAAAAATCTTCTTTTCATAAATCAAAAACAATACAAATATTATGCACATCAATGAAATGGAGCTTTGAATTTTTTACAAGATTGGTATCTGTTAAAATAATGCCAGAAGGAATATGTAATTGCAACCCCCAAAAAAAAAATAAAAAAACCCTACCACAATCCAAAGAAAGGCGTTTTTTAAAATATGCACTATCTTTGTGCATTTACTCATTGTTGAGAAGTCAATAAAAATTTGAATGTGGAAGCAAGTAATCAAAGTGGGGCGTTTAGGAATTTGCGTTTATGAACTTCAAGACCATTATAAAATCTCTCCTCCAGATTGCTGTACGCCGGTTGTACGCTCATACGCTCATTTCTCAGCTGACAAACAAACAGTTGTGGAAGGATTCACTTTATATAAAGCCAGAACGTTTACTGATCATAAACTTCCACCATTATGTAACTTTTTCGTATCTTTTAGAGTTTCTTTATGAAGTGAATCCCCTTTTAAAGAAGTATCATATGTTCAAAGAGTGAATAACTATGTTAACTAATTCGTCACCGTTTACACTCAAACCACGGAAACGTGGCACAAAACTCGATTTTTGGTTCCGCAGTAAACTGGAGTATCTCTCGATTGAAATAAGCAATGAGATGATGAAACAAAAATTCCTGGAAAGCCCGGTCTTTCTTGAATGTGAGTAAAAAACAACTTATTTTGAAGATACTACTATTGAAAATATAAAAAAAATCGGTTTTGATTTTACCAGTTTTTTTAGACAGGTGTACATTGGTAAGCATTCCAAATATGCAAAAAAAACTGGGGTTCGACAAAAAATGGGGGGCGCTTCTTTCTTGACAATTCCGTCATGCTTTTTAAATAAGGGAGGTGCCCTTCTTTGTTCAGAACCTCCCTTTTTCAAACAGTATCCGGCCTCGATATGGCACAATATACAAACAGGATCAAAAAGGATCTTTTCTAAAGATTTCTTCCGCTTAGTTCTATCTTTTGATTGCAAGAGGTTGCCGAACAGCTTCATGGTCGTGAAGAAGATTTACAAACTGTTAACCTATCTAGGTTCACAGGTAAATCTCTAGTAACACCCTCGGTGGTAACCCATGTTTTCTTGGATTTCCATAAGGAACCTTCCCAGATTTATGTCTCTATATGAAGAGCCCATAGGTTCAGCTAAACGACGATACCCCGACATTTTTACAGAGCTTTCTATTTTATCATTTGGTGTTTGTTCAAGTCTGAAAAAACGGTGAATCTGTAATGCTTTTATATCTGAAAGGGAATGACACAACCTGCTACCCAATGATATCGTTTTGTCTTCCACCTTCATTTTGAAAACCCTTGTATAATTTAAGCCCACGTCTAATCGGTGATCTTGGTCTGCACGATTTAATAATTTCTGTGTGTCTACGATATTCAAAATGTGGGACCCTCAGGAAAGGCATACGTTACTCTGAGTTTCACAGCATACCTAACTTATGATCACTGGTACCTGATCTTCAGACGGATTCCAATCCATGGGATAGACAGTGTCGGTTTTTCCTTGTAACCCAACCATCTGTTGGTAATCCGGTCTAATTACTACTAGACATGTACAACTCAGAAAGACTACATCTATTCAACCGTCATTTAATTGAAAAATTTGCATTGATTTTGGTCCTAGTACACAATTGAGTTGAGTAAGTGTGATTTGGTGTGTATTCCTGTAGGACTTTCTTGCTAAAATTGATTTTGTGCTGTTTGAGGAAACTGTCAGAAAATGAGGGGTTGCAAATTTTCGGACTGATGCCCTTCTTCAACGGGGGAAATGGTTAGTACAGGAAACAATAAATCAAATATAAAATTGTGTTTTAGTTTGTACACTACCGCGTTCGACTCTTCATAAGGATTTATAAAGAGTATATATTTGCCTAGGTCACAACCTTTAGTTCAAGCGGTATAGCCCCATACGGTTGTTCAGGGTCACCTGTTGGAAGGTAAATGCTCCGATGTTTTTGAAAGTGGTATCAAATGAAACAGAAAATGCATGTTAACTGATTTGGTGATATTACCATCATAGATATCCAGTTTGAAGTTTAGGTGACACCACATAGAATATGTAGAACCCTTCCAACCATTTGTTATTGTAATTAGCCAACAAATGTCAACACCCTGTAAAATAATACATTTGGATTCCGTGAAACCCAATACAAACAATTATAACTAGTTTCAACAAACTTTGAGCATTGGGTAAATTTTACCCCAGGATGACCTGAACCATATGGGGACAATAACGCTTTAACAAAAGGCGCGACCTAGCAAAAATATACTTGTTCTATCCTTATAAGAGACGACATGTTACGTACATCAAAAAATAAACGATTCTGACTTGAATTTAAATTTTTTCATGTAACATTAATCCCCCCTTTGAAGAATGGGCAGCAGTCCGAAAATTACACCCCAGACATACCAAACCACACAAGTATGAACGTATGATATGAAAAAACCCTTGTTGAACTCGATTCTGTTTTTTTTATTTTTGGTTGGGAGTTTAACATTAATTTCTAATTTGGAAAAAAAGTATGGTTCATATATATTTAATTTCACCATTGGTATCTGTAGAAAAATAATGTAGTGTAGTGGTAGGATTTAGGATGGGGCTACAGTTATACTCAGTTCATGAGTTCGAATCTCCAGTAAGGTACATGAATAACATTTACTCATTAATTAAGTATGGTGGAGGATATGTACATTACCCATCTCGAACAAAGGGGATGCTGTTTGAAATCGTTTACTTCTTCACGTTTGCCTCCCTTTGGTCTTTTTCCCTCACGTCTATACTAAACACGTTTTTTTCAACAATGTTGGACTGGTAAATACAACGTTTTTTATGAGTTCACAGCTATATACAATATTGAAATTTGTGAAGAAAGTATTGTAGATGGTAGGAGAGATGTTAATTACGTCTGTAATCTTAACAATTGTTGTAAACAAATCAAAAACGGACAATAACGTTGAAGATGTTATTTCACGACCGTTTTTAAGTCCAATCCATGGTTTCGTATTTTTACGGCCTCATTATTTTGTTCAGGCGACGCTTTTTTTACAGCCTTTATTTTTAACATTTCGGTGCTAAACTTTTACGATTTTGTTTCACCCTTTCCGGCGTTTTAATTGTCCAATTCACTTCAGAGTTTTTAAAGGTTTAGATCTTATTAATGTTTTTACTCATCAATGAATCCTTCGTTTTTATCCAAAGATCAGATATGTGCTTATTCCCAACCCTGGTGCGAGGAGTTGCCAAGGGGGCCACTGCACACCGCATGTTGTGTGTAGTACACTAAGACCAGTTGTTGGATTTATATCGGTTTATTTGCTAGAGGGTATATATTTAAAACATTTTGCAGAGTCAAAGTAAGCACGGATCACCATTTTACCAAGAAGCAAACTTTTATCCTTCTTTCAGTCATTATACTTGTATTATTTTACAAGAATTCGGGCGGACGAAAATTGTTTTAATTCTATATACTAATCGACACATAGTAAGAGCTATATGCAAAATAGGCGTACAATTCATTTTTTACACTTTCGAAAAAAAGAGGAAAAACTGATACGGTGTCAGACAGAGTGTCATTATGAGTGCATATTAATTTATATGTTAGTAAAAAGTAGAACCATTTCAGACAATATAAAAATATAAGATCTTCATATGTCAATCTTTTTTTCTTAATTATTAATTACTTTAATCGAAAAAGTGATGTAAGTCCTTTTGCAAAACAACTATTTGAAACCTTTTCTAAAAAAACACCTTCGTGATTTTGATTCAATTGTTTTCACCCCTTGGCTACTGTTTTAAAATCAAAGAAAAATGGATATCTCATTATTTTTTTTTAATGCGGTCGACCCTGGTTATTCAACATCTCCGCACTTTTTACTGATATCTAACCAAAATTACAATTTGGAAGGAGAAACACTGTAAATACATGGTTAGTTAGGTATATTACCACACATTTTGAAAAAAAGAGTAGTCTCTGACCGTTATCATATTTCCCGTAATATTACGTTTCTTTTGTTTTTATAACGTTTTAATAATAATTTTATGAACTATGAACCAATCTTTTTACTTCTAAATAATTATTTAAATAACGTCCTAACGTCATTACAATGCAATCTTATTTTCCCTTTTTTTAACAAATAATTTAAAAAACCTTGTTGAACTCGATTCCTGCTTTTTTTGAATTTATTGGTTTAGTTTAACTTTTAATTTTCTAATTTGGAAAAAGTAGTTCATATTATACCACATAATATTCATTTTCAACCATCTGGTATCTGTAAATTATGTAGTGTAGTGGATAGGATATGGTACAGTAAATACTAGTTCCTAGGTTCGAATCCAGTAATAGTACATGAATAACATTTACTCATAATTAAGTATTTGGTGAGGATAGGTACATTACCCTCTCGACAAAGTGTAATGCTGTTTTAAATCGTTACTTTTCGTTCACGTTTTGCCTCCCTTTGTCTTTTTTCCCTCAAAGTCTAAAACACGTTTTTTACACATGTTGTAAGGTACATACAACGTTTTTATGATGTCCAGCTATACAATATTGAAATTATGTGAGAAGAATTGTAATAACGCTGTAATTCTTAACATTGTTTAACAATCAAAAACGGGACAATAACGTTGAAGCTGTGTTTCATTCCACACAGGCCGTTTTTTTAAATTCATGCAATGGTTCTGTATTTTTATTTTTACGGCCTCAAGTATTTTGTAATGCGACGCTTTTTTTACATCTTATTTTTAACTTGCAGGTCTAAAACTTTTACGATTTGTTTTCCTTCCCTTCCGGCGTTTACATTGTCCTCCCTTCCATTCATAGTTTGAAAGGTTGAGAATCTATGAATGTTTTTTACACCATCGGAGATCATAGTTGTAGACCCTAATAATCAGAATATGTGCTTATTCCCACCTTGCGAGATTGCCAAGGGTCACACCTGCATCACCGACATGTTGTGTAAGTACACTAAAGAACCAGTTGTGATTTATCTGTTTTTATTGCTAGAAGGTATAATCTTTTAAAAACATTTTGCATAGTCTAAAGTAAATCACGGATCAACCATTTTACCAAAAGAAAGCTTTATCTAATTTACTTTCAGTTTCACGTCATTGTAACTTGTATTAATTTTCCAAGAAGTTTCGACGAAATTGTTTTAATTCATATAATAATCGACACATATGAAGAGCTTATATGCAAAAAGGCGTACATCAATTTTTACACTTTCGAAAAAAAAAGAGGAAAAACTGATACGGTGTCAGCAGAGTGTCTTAATATTGAATTTAAGTTTATAATATGTTAGTAAAGAGAACCGTATAAGACAATATAAATAGACGATCGTTTCATATGTCCATCTTTTTTCTTATTAATTATATTAAACTCGAAAAATGTGGATGTAAGTCCTTTTGCAAACACAACTATTTTGGAAACCTTTTCTACAAAAGCCACCTTCGTGATTTGATTCAATATGTTGTCAACCTTGCTAATGTTTTTAAATCAAAGAAAACAATGGCTATCTCAGTTAGTTTTTTTTTTTTAATTAGAAATTTTAAATGAAATTGGTCAAAACCATTTTCCTGTTCTGTTATTCGTATTTCCGAAACAGCAAATTTTTGTTAAGTTTCACAACACGTGTTTTAGAATGAAATTCTTTTATTTTCAATAAAATAAAAACAAACTTCTTGAATCATACTGTATGATATCTGGGTTTACATTTATCATTTAAAACTTCCATAGGTTCCAGCCGTCACTGAAAAGGATTGGTGTAGGAAGAGGAGAGATACTTGAATTTAACGCACATCGACACCATCGTGTCATTTTAGTGTCACCTGATGCTTTATTTCAATTCACTTTATTATACATATATACACGTTAGGGAAGAAAGCCATTTTTAGATCAGGAGGAACATCGGAGTACCCGATAAAACCGCGAGAGGTTAGTATGGCCTGGACACCAAACGCACCATTAAATCACATCCCCGACCGAGGTTTGAACATTGGACCACAGTGGTGGCGAAGCGCGGTAAAGACTGCGCGAATAGATAGAAATACTGGTACATGTTACAGTAAATTTTTGGCAGCATGCTGCGGCACAAAAACCCCATAAAAATACAGCTTTGACAGGTCTCCATTTTAATGGGAAGAGAAGTAACTGTAGTCTTCCCTGTCAGTAACTACTGCTTCAAGTGACGCTAATCCCTACACCACAAGCACTGTTTTCCTTAAAGTCAATTCTCAAATTTTCATATAATTAGCCTTTTCTAAGGTCTGCTTGACTCTTACTTCATTATGTGGTGGTTTTTTCGTCTGCAAACAGTAACATCGTTACTGATATTGGTAACGTCGCCAATGCGTGGCCCTATGTCTTTCAGAAGCGGCCGCCATGTTTTTATATCGCCCGCTGGAAGAGAGGTTACAACCCTTATCTAGCTGTTGTTGGTAAAGACAATCTGTAAATGAGTAATGGGTTTTCTGAGTTAGTAACAGATCCAAATATTTTAAGTACTCCACGAAATATTTCAACTCCTGTCAGGAATCTTGTTCACTCTGGCGACGACACAGCTGAGTAGACCTATTTATAGATGATTGATTGACCGGTCCATCCTTGTATGATATTAGGTTGGCCCGTTTTTGATCAGCTGGGTCGTAGGGTTGTTTTACTTATAAGCCCAAGCCCCCCCATCTTTGTTCATGGTGTTTGCCCTCTTGGCTTTTATCCATATTGCTTCTTCAGCCATCCGTGTAGTTTTTGTCCGGTTCGTGATCAATGATTTTAGCCTCATCCACCAAATTACATGGTTATTTTTTAGCAACGTGTTCTGCAATGTCCGATTTATATATTTCTGTTTGTTGAAGCCTTTTTTTTTGTCTTGTGAAAGATTTTCGTTTTCTTTTCTTTTCGCTGATTTTTTTCAGTCTCTGTCCTGTGTTCCTTTCACAACCTTGTTTGAAAGACGTCCAGTTTTCTCGATATACGGATTTAGAGGCAGCTTTGCAGCCGATTTCATATATCGAACTCAGCTGTTGAAGAGATCCTTTCATCCTTGTGTGAACGACAAGGTTCTGGAGGGTGAGGTGGGGTTGCATAGCTGTGGAGAAACCATGCTTCTTAAAGACCCCTAGATAATCCTTTCAGTTAGGCCTCAACATAGGACGCTCTAAGTTCCTCCCCTTTTTTGGTTTTCTTGTCCTTGTTGGCATTATCGGGCTTCTCGGGCTTCTTCTTGGTTTTAGGTAGAGCTTTGTCCTGTTTTACTTTGATGATCGCGCCCATCCGGGGAGCCGCCGCAAATTGGCGAGGCCCTGTGTGACGATCCCTAATCTTTTCCTTTTCCTTCGTTCTCCTCCTCAGTGTTGAGGCATCCTTTCTGTCTAAAAAGAGTCTAACCCCCCCAAACTTCTGGTGCAAGGGTGGTTGCGAATTGATTGCAGGTTATTGGTTGGTGTGGGTGGCTTTGCCGATAGATGTCAATTTCAGGGTACCTTCCCGTTTTCTTTCATAGATCATTACGTGTCTAGAAGGGAATGCTTGCCCTCTTTTTCTTCTTCGTAAGTGAAAGTGATGTTTCCTGTGGTGTCAACTTGGTTGAGGTGTTATGATGTTGTCAATTTTCCCCTCTGTGATTACCTCAGCACATCGTCAACATAGCGCTTCCAAATACGGGGTTTACAGCCCTCCGGTGCAGTTCTCACAGCGCTTTTCTCTTCCTCCAACCTTCCATAAAAATTTACTGCAATGGGACCGAGTGGACTGCCCATCGCTGCACCTTTTTTCTGTTGTAGATTTCTCTTCTTTCTCCCCTCGCACTGCAGATAAGTGTGGTGAGAAACAAATTTGACAAGGCTCATGAGATCTTCAAAACTTGTGATCCTGGTTCTATAGCGGAGTTCTGGATCCTCTTCAAGTTTGCGCAAGATAATGTCTAGAGTAGGTTGATAGGTGTTTTAGTGAAAAGGGAGACCACATCGTGTGCACCAGGTATTCCATGGATCTTCGACCTTTTATTTCCGCTAAGTCTTCAGCCAACTGTTTAGAGTTCAGAACGTGGTGACCATTTTTCCACTAAAGGACTCAGGATGTCCGCTAAATACACTGGAAACATTTGTAGCAATGGAGCCTGTGTAGTCTATGTTGGGCGAAGAGGTGTGCCATCGTTTGTCTCTTCCGGGCTGCTATACATTCTGGGCAGATTTTCCTGCCGTCGGGAACAGAATTTCTTGTCTTGGTTCTTATTTTTTTCTTCCTTTTTCCATCTTAGTGAGGATGCTGACCAACTGTTTTTTGTACTTTGGCGTGGGAATCTTTATCCAACTTGACATAGGTACATGTTGTCTTAACATGATTGTCATCTTTTCCCCTCATATGCTGCCGTGTCCAAATGACTGTGCTTTGGCCTTCTCAAGTTGGGAAACACCATGAATCGACTTTTCCTTCTGAAGTTGCTTGAATTGCTTTCCTCTCATCTTTGTCTGACATTTGATTTTGGTGGTTTAGCTGATTTTAGGGTGCCTACTACCTCCGCTCTGACTGAGTTGTGCTGCCTCGCCCGGGCCGGTAGTTTCACACACTTTTCGCAGGCCACCATATACTCATTTGTTATTGATGGCTGGTCTACTGTATCGGGAGATTATGGGCAAATTTAAACCGCGACTAAGAGCTTTATTTTGCGCATCAGTTACCTTGTATTTCGCCATTTGATCACTCCACTTCTTTAGCTTGTTACACTGAGATCATCGTACCATCCTTATCTCCGTACCGTCCTCTTTTTCTTCTTGCAGGCTGTGTTTATCCAGTCGTTTAGACTTTGCGTTTTCTACGGGCGCAGACATCTTGGATTTTTCTCGCGAGATGGGGTGCGAGATGTTCCGCGAAGTTTTTTTGTTTACGGTTGTCAGGGCAGCCGCGGGAGTTTAAAATAAAACTCCTCAAAAGCTTGGATTTTTTCTCTAACTGATCTAGTCTGTTGTTATTGGATCTGATACGCTCTCTTACAAGGTTTTTTTCCGCTTTCTGTATTAATCTCACGTGCTTTGCCTTTATTTATGGGACATTTAAGTGTAACTGGTGGGGTTAGGCTGATCACGACATCGTAATGTAATACACGGGTGATTTCTTTCTAAATCTGGATATCTTCTTTTCGATGTTTTCACATTCACGGTCGCTTCTTGACGGTACTTTGTCCGTAATTTCTCTAACACTTGGAATATATTCATCAGGATCGGCGAATGATCTGGATCAAAAGGGTTTTTCTGAGAACAGATCCAAATATTTTTAAGTACTCACGAATATTTCAACTCCTGTCAGTATCTTGTTCACTCTGGCGACGACACAGCTGAGCAGACCTATTTATAGATGATTGAGTGACGTCATCCTTGGGGGGGGGTGATTTAGGGGGGGTTGCCGTTTTACTTTAGAGATTTTGAATTATTTTTCGATCTCTGCCTAAAACACGTTTATCGATTTCAGTTAAGAAAAAAAAACATACCCTTTTAACCAATTTTTGCTATTTTGGACACCCTATCAATGTACGCACGTACAATCGCCGATGGTTTGAAAAAGCACCTTTTTAAAAGCGTTTTTTTCACGCATCATATCACCCTTGATTACAAGTTTCCCCCAACCCATCTGGTAATTTTTCGTTTTTCCAACAATCGCACGCGTAATCGTCCAGTGCAAAAACAAATTTGGGGCTCCAAGAACCCCTTTGGTCACTTACGTATAAAGTACGGACGTTATAACAACGATGGGCCAATCATTAAAATGTCTGATGTTACGTGCAAACGTTGCTTGAAGTACCCATTATTCAATAATATTATTGACGTTTCTCTTCGGTGCTTATTACAATATTATGGTATATTGGTCCAAAAAATATAACAATTGTCACATGCACACCCCTTACAAAGTCAATTTCCAGCATTTTATTAAAATAAGCCCAGTAGACTTATTCTTGCTCTTTTTGTACATATGCGTTACACCGGTTACATTGGACTACCTATAGTTTTAGTAATGTACCAGAAAACCGAAAATTACTTTCTGGCAGTTTCCTGTCAAATGGCGGCTAAAAATTGGTTCACTTTTTATTGATCACCTTGTAATGGCGCCCCTGGTTTCCAAAACTCGCCCCTTCGTGTTGGACGAACTGCAAATTGGTATTGCTAAACTTAAAAAAACCAGAAAAAGCAGTACCTTTATAAACATCTCAGCTGCATCGAAAACGTTGGCCCATTATCATAGGAGTGGCATCTTGAGCTCTACATTGCTGTCTTATTTCCTAACAGTTCGTGTTTTAGCATTCCGTAAACCTGGGAAAGATCCATCTAATCCCAGAGTTATCCACCAATATCACTCCTCCCCATACCTGAAAGCTCTTTGAAGCTCTCCTGCTAAATCTTATCGCACCTGTGGAGACTAACACCTCCTACCTGAACAGCAGGTATCTGGCCAGGCAAATCAAAAGGTCGGCCTTGTGGAAAGAAAAAAATGCTCTCAACTAAGTAACATCTAATGGTAGCATTGGAACCTTGTGAGCATCTTCCACCTGGAGCTTACTCCTCATGGGCTGAATGGTGATGTCTCAAAAGAGAACCGGGATCGACCGATCTAAGGTTCCCTGTAGAAGTGGGGCTATCTGGAAGCATATCAGGACACTACTTGTGGTTGTGCAACAGCGCCACAGACAATGGAACATATCTTGGTCTACCCACTGTTGGAGCAACAATGCACAGACATGGACCCTGCGGAATTCAATGAAGCATCCAGACGTACCCATCTCTAGCTAGATCAAATTTGAGAACCACTGTGGTTGCACACGATAAGAAGAAGGGATTTTCCTTTCAAATTCACTGTATATTTACAGTTTAGTATTAAAACAAAACCGTGATGTTAACATTATGCACCGAAAAAAAGGTTCGAAATTTTATATTTTACGTGGATGTGATTGAATTAGTTTTACAGTATATTGTAAAGTTTTACAGTAATTAGTGTGCCAGAATTTATGCAAATAACTTACAGCCTGTGAGTGGTACATTAAGAACTTATCATTCACGGTTCTCGGCTTTCGCGCTCAGCTATATTCAAAGAATATAAGTGTGGCCCGCCCCATGACCTTTGACCATGGGCAATGACCTTTGATCTCTAACATATGAGGGATCGACATGTTGCCCTTATGACAAAAGTTTGGTTCCAATTGATTCAATTCAGGTTTTCAAGTTAAGATAAATTTTACAGTTTAGACCATTTTCAACTTGACCTCACATGACCTTGACCTTTAACATGACCTTTGACCCCTAATCATCATATGAGGGATCGCATTGTGCCCCTATGACAGAAGTTTTGGTTCCAATTGACCAGGTAAAATTTTCAATTGAGGTCAATTTAAAAAAAACAAATTAACAATTTTTGACCACACATATTCACACAAAACACACACACGAAAACCACCACATACCACGCCAACGATTGTAGTGGTCCTGCAGCTATAGCTGGCGGCCCACAAAAAAAATTGCATATTAAAGAATAGGACAAGGCTAGGCTTAAGCTTTTCAAAAGTATCTGTTTCATTGGTTTGCTTTTGTCAATCAGAGATATAACCAAATTTAGTGCGAACACCAAACGATTTTTATTTTGCCACTTTCATGCATAGCAGAATGTTGCGAGTACTTGGCCATGCAGTCATTGAAGCTCAGAATAAGATTACAACTTGGCAAAAAGAAACAAAACACACCAAATTTAAAAAAAAAAAGAACTCTTTTTTCTTGACACAGCGTTATTAATAACATAAATAAGTTCAATAAATAAATATTTTCTTTCATAAATAAGAAACAAATTACAAATAATCAATGCAACATTTCAGAAATGGAGCTTTGAAGTATACAAAATATTATCTGTAATCATGCCAGCAAGGAATGTAATTGCAACCAAATAAACACTCTAAATACCAAAGAAATAGTTTAAATATTGCACTATCTTTGTGCAATATAATTTCTAAAGTCAAGAAAATTGGAATTTTGAAGCAGTAAACATATCTCACAGTGTCGGTAGGATTGTTTTTTTTTTCAATACTTAATCGCAACATAAGTCAGTCGTTTAGAAGAAAAAAGACCAGGCTTCAAATACTTTTTTGTTTCATCTCATTCGTGTTTTCCAATCGAAAGTAACTCCAGTTTACTGCAGGTAACACAAAAAATGAATTTGTGCCACTTTCTGGTTAAACTTTGTCAGATATCGAAAACAGGTACACACTACGTGATGCGCCATTGTGTGAAGTAATGCCTGGCATTAAGAAGGCACCGAAGGACATTTAAAATTAATTATAAGACCTATCACTAATATTAGTCAATTTTGTATGCATATACATATACTGTAAAATTTACAGTTCGTTACAAAATATATATTCAACTAAAATATACAGAGAAAAATGTAAGGTTATAGTTATAATTATGGGGTTTTGTACATGTTTGCAGATTGTATTCTCTAGTGAGATTTTACCCGGAGTTTTAACTGTGAAAAAAAGCATGATCAAAGTTGCCATTTTTTCCCATAGAATACGATACAAAGTGAGTTATGGTGTGTAAAACAGGATGTCCTTTCGAGATATGCACCACAATGCAAACGTCTTCTTTTGAAGTAATATCATATATGCCGGCCACCCAGTTGCCGGTGTAAAGAAACCGAGTGCCCTGTGAGAGGGTCCTAGATACCATAGCAAAATGTACGCAATAAACGGTGACCTTGTAGGCGAGGCCATTTGGGTACAGTGCTGAAACAACTGATGCATACAGCACTCAATGGAGAACACAAAATGACAGAATTGGGTGTAGGAGACTCAGTCACACGGACCCTGTATATCTGACAACCGGTGTAAGAAACTGAGGGTCCCCCATGAGAGAGTGTCCCTAGCGACCATAGCAACATGTACGGAAATAAACCGTGACCTTGTAGACGAGGCCAATTGGTAACACCGATGCATACAGCCACTTAATGGAGAAACAACAATAGACCGAGGGTGGTAGGGACACTCAGTCACACTCAACCCGGACACTGTAGTGTTATTACACCGTAAAATCAACGCACCAGCTCCGCAGACAGAGACTGTATCTCTCGTCGACCTTCCTGTCACGACCACGCTGCAAACTATCCAGCTCCCATTCAACATATTACAGACCTGCGACAATGCCTAGCTAGATACTCCAAGACCGAACCAACTCATTATAACACCTATGACAGAACTACCACCTGGTACAGTGTAGTAATCTTTCACGCAAGCAATGGGTCACCTTAAACCGGAATCGCACAGGAGTCGGTCGCTTCACAGCAATATGCACCAATGGGGCTGCACCATCTCCAGCCTGCCAATGTGGTTCTCCATCACAGACGCGGATCACATTCTCAATGAGTGTCCTACCTTTCGTCCATCGGTGGATAAAGACTTCTCAAACCCCCATCCAATCAACAGTGAGCTTGGCTCACCGTCTACAACATATTTGCTGGCTGCTGCCTCATACGCAGAAGAAGATCGCACTTGGTTTAATCAAGTAAAATGACCACGATTGTTGTGTCCCTAACTAGAAATTGCACCTACATAATTAATTGTCTCTATACCCCGTTAAGACGAAAAACTTGCACATACTATGCATTACCCATATTTTTAGGAATTAAAAAAAATGGTCAGTTTATGTAAGTTTGTTTTACTTGAAAGCACTTCAGTCACATTTTAAAAAGTTGATTTTTTTAGCATTCCTAAAGGTTCAACAGACATTTTGAGGCATTCTTGTTCGGTGCCCTGTGTAGGTGATTTCAAGTGATGTTCGACATGGATTAGAAATAAAAAGATTTCTTACACCTTGTAATTTGTACAGAAATGTCTAGAAAATGTGTTTTATTATATGCTTACATTTCAATATACAACAGGCGCTGAATTTCCTATTTTCTTTTGCTCCTATAGGAAATTAGAATTTTCACATTTTGTATAAAGAACTAAATTCTTAGCTTATTCCTTTCCGGTGAAATATTATTTAAAAAAACACGCTTTACATCAGTGGAAAAATCCAGAATATTTGCACATTTTATGGACACCTGTTTATGTGAATCTCTCGTTGCACCTTTAAAAGATGTCCAAATAAAGTTATCAGCGTTTGTTGTTTGCCGCCCGAATTCAACCCCCGAATATGCTGTTTGAATGATAACAATTTAAAGATCTTTCTCACAAGAAGTCAACTCATTATGAAATATTTGTCGTAAGAACGTTTGAATATTATGATTTATTGTCGTTTTAAATAGTTACACGTCTAACAATATTTTAAATGTACCTTGAAAGATCGAGTTAATCACTTTCTATCTCCCTATTCCATTCTTATTAAGAAATCTTCGTATTCTGTCTTAATGGGATTTTAAAACCGTATGCCACGCCCACTTAATGTCGCGAGTCGGGCCACTGTGGATTTAATCCTAATTGCATTTTTCTGCAGCACTTTGTCGATTCGAAGGACCGCCTACCATGTTGGATGGATGGATTTATCCACTTGTAATTGTTCACTGCGGTCGGCTACATACTGGCCACTTGATTATTCACCGACCTATAGCCATGCGCTAATCCTTGCATATACCTGTTCGTTCTGTACCACTTAACAAATCTAAGACTACTTGCGTCACACAAATTCATTGCTGGTGAAGTAATCATGGTCCGCCGTACTCATATTCTGGCTATAACGGTAAAGAACAGGGCCCTCGATTACAAATTGTCCTCTTCACGCAACATTTGTTTTCATCACGCTTTGTCGTTGTGGTCTATGGATCCCGGACTGTGCTCCCGCCGGACCATATCTGCTTCACACCGGTGTGGTCATTTTGCAAATTCGGAGAGAGTTCCAAATGGCCCCCTTCCCTACGAATTCTGCATCCTTGACGGAATATAAACCACAGGATAAGGTAGAATTTGCAGGGAGGGGGATATCTGGAACTCTTGCCCGAAGGAATTTTCTGAATTTACACGTGCAATTACTGCTTCATGTAAAAAAAACACGGATCACATGAAGCGACACTGTACGCATTTCCTAGACTACGGCACATCAGCACTATCGGCCGGAAGGTGAGACAAAGGCAGGGAACGATTTATTTACAGTGGTTTAAATGTTGCCGCCAAGGGGGTGAAACGCATTCAAAAACCAGGCGTCCGTGCTGGGCGCTGACATTTTGAATATTGCACGGAAATAATATCAGTTGGTGCTTGTATCTACCACATAATTCCAATTCCCGTACAAACAACCGCCACAAAATATCAGTTGTTGGTTGGATGTGGGTGCTATTGGTTGGTTAAATTTTGTCTACCCCATGGCCACACAACGAATGAAATGAACATCAGTCGTCTTATTTAAAAAACACCGCCTCAATGAATACATCTTTTCACCTAAGCGCGCATGCATTATGAGAAAAAGAGTATCTGAGCACAATGATCCAGGTACACTATTATTACACCTGGCCACCTCTAACACATACATTACTTTGTAATCCACTACCGATTAGTGTATATGCAAAGCGGCACCCACAGTATGTGGAAGAAGCGGAGGCAGCCATTGTTTCTATGGTGGTACTTTGTTCTATTGTGGTCGGCAAAACATGCGAGACGGTGAATTTCTAAAGATTACGTAATTCAAGTCTGCCTCTCTATCTATATTAGAACCTCTTGGTTTGCAGCGGTTTCCATGAATTCGGTTTAAGCTAACCGCAGTTTAGGATTTAACCAGCGTTTTATCATGACCTTGTAGAGAAGGACCAACAACGCGAAACCCACCGTTGTTCTATATCTCTTTGCCGCGATCAATGCAGCGACTACGGTCTTTCTAGGAAAAACTGCCACAAACTTTGTAATTTAACCGGGAGGTTGGCCCGACTGTAGGTTTTTTTGGAAAATGCATAGTATACTCAATTTCCATGTTTTTCACCAAATAGAGGAGAAGAAATTATGTCAGAAAATACCGAATACCCCATCAAAATCCGTCATTCCTTTGTGGGAGCTACGACTGTAGAAATAAGCTTGCATTTTGGGTGATATGGTTACCCGCAATTGTTAAAAAAAACTTGTGAAAATAATATGAAAATTTACGATCAACGTACGATCTGAGAGAAACGGTCTTATGAAAGTTCAATGATACCTTGTAAACAAAATATAACTTCTGAACTGAGTGCCCAAGCGCGCCCATACGTGTACTTCTACCTCCAAACCCCACCAAATTAACTTCCGGTTTTTGAATTTGTTTAACGTTGTGGCTGTTTGATAGTCCGATAACCATGGCGGAATTGATCGCAATGTCTATTTCCTCGAATTTGAGTGTGATAACTCAATACTTTATAGTATTTAATGTATAAATTATAACCCTTCCGAGGGGTGTTGGTTACCACTCTCTTCTATTCTTTTCCGGCCCTACTAAAAACCCCATTTTTCCGATGTGAAATGAGTTAATTATTGCCAATTGACATGCTCCGTTTCATGCCCCCATAAACAAACCACTATCTGGGTCTAGGGTGATTCCCAAAGTGATGGATAGGTGTGGCAATCACCCCCCCCCCCGTTCAGGAGGGAAATACCAACACCAACACGCCTAGTACGACACAGGAATATCACATACATTTGATTTAGTTGCAATAGATACAGGTCCTATAGGCCCCCTCTTTCCTTGATACCAAAATGAGTACCAACATCTAACATGTCTAATAACCAAGACGTAAGAATTCTCACATATGGAACATGTTTAAGTATTACATATTATTTATGAGCCATTAACTTTGCAAAATATCAAGTGTTCTTCCCTTATGCAGTATTTTCATAAAGAACATTCAAGGGAGTGTTACCCCCTTCCGGTGTGTTGTTATAAAAACAAATTGCTCAGGTAACAAGGGTAATATCATAGTTTAAACATGAGATGGCATGCTATTGGAACGTTTCCCTTAATTTCAGAACAAATTTTAAGCCGGTAATGTGATCACGGTGGGATTTAATAACAAAGGCAGCAACGTGATGGAGTTTTTGAAACTGTTGTGTTTGTGTCCTTCTCTCGCAAGGGGGTGAAACCCATTCAAAACCAGTCCGTCCGTGCTGGGCGCTGACTTTGAATATTGCACGGAATAACTTATTAGTTTGGGTGTTGTATACACACATATGTCAATGAGACAAACAATCGCCAAAATATCAGGGTGGATGTTTGGGTCTATTGGTGTTAAATTTTGTCCGTACCCATGGCCTCAAAACGAATGAAATGACGCGTCAGTTGTCTTGATTTAAATAAACCGCCTCATGAATACCTCTTTTCACTAAGGCGCGCATTGCATTATTAGAAAAAAGAGTATCTGAGCCACAATGATCCAGGTACACTATTATACAACCTGGCCCACCTCTAACACATGCATTAATTTGTATCAAAACCCTACCGATTAGCGTATATGCAAAGCGGCACCCCAGTATGTGAAGAAGGCGGAAGGCAGCCTTTGTTTCTATGTGTGGTATCTATGTTTTCTTTGTGGTCGGCCAAACATGCGAGACGGTGAATGTCTACAGATTACGTAACGTTTTTGCCTCTCTATCTATATAGAACCTCTTTGCTTCTCTCTATTAGGTCCATGGTTTTACTAAGCATCTTCTGAGAATACGGCCCTATGTTTTAAAAAACTGGGGCAAAAAAACACGTTACTATAGACCAGTTACATCCTATGTCACTGCTTTTGTTGCCCGCGAATCCAGTTCCCTGCAATCGTTATGGCCCATAGTATTAAAACTCTAACAGATACAATTGCCCAGTGTGGTACATCAGGCCCCGATCTGTTTCAAGATACCAGGCCTAACATTTTTATAAACATTGCTGTTTAACTGGCCTATTCTATCCACAAATGTAAACAAAATTGCCATAACCATTCAAGTGATTTGGGTATCAATTGGAGCTGAAATCTTAGGGATTTCTGTAAATCCCTATTGGAGTTGGCGCCTTTGGAATTTAAACTCTTCAAATAATACCTTTCAGAACATTCTACGAGTTTGCACTCATCTCGGAGAGCAGGTTATTGGTACCCATTCAGCTTCCGTCACTCGGCCAAAGCTGATTCATTTCCTGTGCAAGCCAAATCACTCAATCCAATCTTGCGCTCCCACAGCAGACATTTCCTCAGGACTGGGAAATGAATAGCATCGGATCGGAAAGATGATCGGTTAATAATAATGGTGTGCGACTCAGTTATCACCATTGAAGGGCGAGGCCCGTATTCCAAAACAAAAAAAAAAAAAAAAGGTCTTTAGCGCCATTTTAAGCTAAGCGAACGCTTATGGTGCGATATAAACGAGGGTTAAGTAAATGCAATTCCAGAAAGGGAGTTTAAATTAAACGAAATTTTAACTCCGCTAAAAAGCATCTAAAATTAAAATGGTGAGAGGTTAAGTTTTAAAGTAAAAGTGTTTAGGTTGTGTGTTTCGTCAAGTGAACGGCTCGCTGCACTGTCTAATTTTACAGCAGCAATAGGGTATATTTATTCCCATCAGGTCGGTGAAGTACGTACCCAAAACGCTACGGAAAGCAGTACGTTCAATACACGTTGTGTGCTAAACCATTAAAACACAATGACCCGATTCCAGACACTGGTTTAGCAAAACGCGGGGTTTAAACCTGGTTTTGTTAGCGCTCAACCAATCTCACGACTCAGAGCATATGCGGGAGGGGCTTGTAGAGGCATGCATTTGCGATTATGCTGAGCCAGATGACATAGCTACGCTCTGAGTGCAATTTTGGTTTCTGTATCAGTAATAGCCTCCCTCTTTCCTTTAGGAATCCCCAAGGATGGCAAGGCATTTGTTTGCTGATTGTATGCAGACAGAAACCTCTGTTTCCTACTTCTATTGAAAAATTAGAGTATGTAGGACCTTCTTTGCTGTCTCAAGCCTAGATATTGAGCATAGCCACAACCATTGAGCATGTAGACGTTGTGCAAGACGAGTGACATTAATCTGCAGAGTCCTAGATTGGTCTTACCCCACACAGCTTCAGATTGACAGTGAAGGAAGTTGATCATGATTGCGTGATATGTAGAAAGACAGTAGCTCTGGCGTCCAGACATACAAAGGTTTCTTCAGGAGTTGTCGACCTGCATGGGAAAGATCCCAATGCAACCCTGCCCTTGTTTCGCACATCAGTAAAGGTAGACCAACATGTCATCATCGTCTTCATCTTTTTCTCGGTAAGGGCATGTCCTTTGCTTTGATGACTCATGTCTCTGATCAAACTTTTGGTTCATTTGACTTGGCCAATATATTCAGGAATAGATGGCGTTCTCGGTTCTTATGTTCTAATTCTTCTACACCATTCATCTGTCTTTGGTCTTTGTACTTTCCATGCATTTTCTATTCCATCTTTAGAGTGCTTGTTTACAGTGTGAGTCAACCTCACCCAAACCCTACATTCGAATACAAAATAATTAAAATAGTTCAGAAGATTTTGCTCAATCTTTGCTTTGGTTATAAAGAGGGATAAACAGGCTTTTCAGAAAACGTTGGAGGAAGAAGTTATGCCCTATTGCTGAGAGAGTGGAAAAAATCATTTTTGGCCGATTTTGAGCCCAAACAAAGATGCATCGTTACATAGAGTAACATGGTCTTCAGCGTGATGGAGTAAAAACACTAACACCAAATATTGTGAAACAATTTAGAAGGGGGACGAGAATGAAAGGAGTATTAAAAATAATATCCGGAGCTTACAAAAGAATAGCTGATAAAAAAGTTCAATTTCCCAAATAAGAAAGTCAGAATAGGCTGGTGTTGTAAGACCACAGTTTACTTGGTTCAGCAAGATTTCATGGTTTTAACCTACAACGAAACTTGGGGGGGGGGGCAAGTGAAACCATAGAAGGTTTTGTATTCCGCTTGAAAAAACAGTGCGATATTTAATGTTTAAGTTTTAATTCCAATTTATTTACAGAAAACTTCAGCTTTAGTTCTTCTCGCAATTTAAGGACGCTGTATTTGTGCAAAATACTTACCTTAGAGTGTAAAACAAAAATATCTGAACATGATGTTCATGAAGCTGAGACATTGATATGGATTTATTTTCCATAACTGACTCTTTATGATTGAACAATGGTAATTTAATTTGATGAAGATATTCTACTTATAATTATGTTACACAATAGACCGTTTTATTCAAACTGATATGTTTTTGTTGAGAAGAAATCGATACCATCTGAAATTGCATGTGTGAATTGCCTTTGCTATAATATGTTATGGTATACGTCAGTGTCAGTCTCTCCGCATTTAATGGCTAAAATCGGCCAAACAGATTTTTTAGGTCTCTCCGCAAAATTAACATAGTTTTTGAACCCAAAGTCCGAAAGACACCAAATAAAAATCTTCTGATAGCCTGTTTATCCCTGTAAACAAGCAAAGCAAATATTCAAGCAAAAATAACGTTTAACCTTTGAAGAAAAAATCTTTCCTGAATGTAGGGTTTTTATTGACTCACACTGTAGATGGTACTTACTTGCACACATTTGGCTGAAGTGGTTAGCCGTTTAGTTGCAGATCATAGTGTTTGTTCCTTTACAGAGCACCGGGGTGGTACATCTGCATATACCTGCCCATTGCTTCGGGTATTTGGTGCAAGTAGCTTCAAGACTTTTGATGTAGGAAATTGGGAAGTTATAGATGGTTACCTCAAATGTCAGTTTGGGTAGAATCCAAATAGTAGAGTGGAAATCTGGCCAAAACGTGTCGGGTACCCCTACCGGAGGTAATACTCATCACAACATATATCACTGTAAAGCTCTTGTCATGCTATATGCTGCACCTGAAAATGATGGTTTTGAAATTTGTAACCTGTGTGGAGGTCAACTAGGGGTCATTTAGAGGTCATCCAGAGGTCATCTAAGGTCAAATTTATGGGAAAACACTATATTCATCCTTGAACTATGACTAAAATCATTAATTTTGTCAAATTTGGTATCCTGTGAAAGAGAATAAATTTTTCTATCATGTGAGGAGATAATGCAAATTGGATTTCAAATTTTGGTCAAAAAAGGGCATTTTTGTCATTTTTTTGCTAATTTTTGGGCAAAATTTGAATTTTGAAGATTACTTTTTTACTCATCATGATAATTTGCTCTTTGGGGAGTTAACTGATATTTTCCCCAAAACTGCCCCCATATATTGACAATATAGCATAAAAATTCATAGGAATACACAAGCACATTCTAAAGTTATTCTGTGGCAAAGGTCAATGACCTTTAAATCCAAGAAAACCAACTTTTTCAGGTCAGGGTTCAGATTAGGAGGCCTACCATGTACATATATGCATCATTCTTGTCGAATTATGTGTCATATTAACGAGAATATATTTTGTTATCATGTGAAATCAATTTCAATGGGATTATGCAAAATAGTTTTCAAATTTTGGGCCAAAAGAGAGGCCATTTTGGTCATTTTTTGTCATTTTTGGGCAAATTTAAATTTTGAAATAACGTTGTACTCATCATGATAGTATGCCCGCTTGTGGAGTTCATGGTATTTCCCAAAATTATGTTCCCAAATAGGTGCACATATCATGGAAATTTCATAGGAAATACACGGGCAGGTTTTGAATTATTCTGCTGTCAAAGGTCAGTGACTTTTAAATACTAAGAAAATCAGCCTTTTAAGTCAGGGGTCAGAATTAGGAAGCCTCCTACCATTTACATATATGCACCATTCTTTTTTTTTTTATTGTTGAATTAGGTGCCATATTGATAAGAATAAAAGTATCTACAAATTTTAGAGGGTTAATGGCATTTTTTTTTTAATTTTTTATGATATAGTATTTTGAACAAAAATATGAATTTTTGAGACTAAAGATTTACTCTTAAAGGGTCATTTCGTGATCCACGCCTCATCCACCGACTTACCTCAAAAAAGGTTCTCCTTTTGATGATTTTCATATCAGTGAACACCAGTTATTAGTAATCCATGTGTGCCAAATCTTACGTTGTTTCAACTCGGTCGTGCTGTAAGAAACCTTCGCAATGTTGTATTTGTGTTCCGTAAACGGACAGAAAATAGCACAGTGGGCCTATGGGATCGTGGAAAACGAGCAAGCATTTGACCATAACACCAAAACGCAAAGTCGGAACAGGCTAAAAAGTTGTGAATAAGCTTTTCAAAGGAATCTAATGAACAATGAATAAAACAGTAGGGTGCTGGAATCCCGAAATGCACCTTTAAGCAAATTAATAGTACATGTTTTTTGAAGAGTACCCCCAAATTTTCTCAAAAAAAAATTGAGTTTTACATGGTAACTGGCTAGTAAAACTATACCTGTGAATAAGCTCAAAAATTAGAATAATATTGGAGATCTCAGATAATAATTAACGGGCTGAATGGAAATTCCTTCCAATATGAAATAGCCGGGAATGGGGAAATAGGCCATGTAAGTGTTTTACGTTCATCCATAGTAATGGATGAAGCGTAAAATTGTACTCTCATCCATAAGTTGTTTATTGGTTCAGACGAGTCAAGTAGAGGTCATTATCTGAGATGGCACTATTTCTCATGGGACGAACATAAACTTTGCATTCCAGCTCTGCAGTTAATACAATCGGGATCCCAATTCTAATTACAAAACGCTTATTTATGATAAAATATAAATAAAAATTGATCACTCTTTCAGTATATGAATGATTAATACGGACGAAATATAGGGTATAAGTGGTTTGGCTATGTTAGGAATTCAAGTTGTATGTAAATATGGCCGTATTTGTTCATTCGGGGCCAAGTTGGGGGGTCAATAACTCAAAAGTAAGGGACATTTTTACTGTCCATTTTTTTCAAAAAGAAATTTTACCAGCGGTTAGAACTTTAAACCAATACCAATTATGAACACATTAGAAAAGTAATAATAAGTGAGGGTGGTACAGCCCCTTGAAAATGGCATTGTACTTTTTGACACATTGTTGACCCCCTTGACAACATGTTGACATTCGACACCCCTCTCTACTTCAGATTATGTTGAAGCAATATCATTAAACAACTTTCCTTGAAAAACTAGTGGGTGTCTTTATTTTTTCACAGCAAAATACACACTCAAAGTTTACCATCACAAAGAGTATATGTGACCCAGATTGGTCATTGACATGCACAGTGTATCACCATATACATTCTATGGGGATATAAACAAAAGTGTCTTGTGCTGAAGACAATGAAGACATCAAAACACCAAGCTTGTTCTTTTCAAGAATAGTTCTTTGATGCTGTATCTTCAACATATCCTCTGCCCAAATGGAAGTGTGAATAATCAATATCTCCTACACAAGTCTCCCAACTAAATACTTTTTTAACGACTTTATTCTTCACAGTTTAGCATTATCATTCGCAGGTGTAGTTTCTTAGACATTACCACCATAACTTTGCAAAAATATCAAATTTTGACAATTGGGGGCCGCTCTTCAAAATGTGCTGTTATTGCTTTATGAATAGCATGCCCTTTAGGGAGTTAAATGGTATTTTCCCCGAAATTTTTCCCCACATAGTGTGCTATATCCACAAAAATTCACAGTACACATAGACACGTTTTAAAGTTACTTATTGGGTGTCAGAACTTGGAAGGTCATTGACCTTTAACCCAAGAAACCCCCTATTTTTTCAGGCCCGGGATCATATTTTCAAGCCTCTGTAAATGTATGTATCTTTTTTAAATAGGGTTTTACATACTTTTTACGAAAAAGTTAGCATAAATGCCCATTTGGTCTCCTTCAAATGTGGCATCACATGAAATGAAATAACAATGGCTATCATGTGTTTTTACCAATTTAAGGTTAATTTCAATTGTTTTATTTTTAAAAGGTAAAACAGTAAATTTTGTTTATTTTGAGCCCCATAATAGTGTGCTGCTAATGTTATCCCCTGTACATGACTAATTGTATGCTATGTGTCTTTCTCATGACCAGTGTCCTCTGACGGTGTATTAACACCAGAGGACTGCCAATCGTGTACAGCACATTTTTCAATGGGGAGGAATTTGGCCATGAGACGAGGTTAGACGCGTTTGGGGTTTATTCCGTATTGAAATGCTTTTCACACGATTTGGCACTCCACCCAACCTCTCCTATTAATCAAATTTACCAACTAAGGGCAACTTAGCCGAAAACCCGCAAATCGCCCGTTTCTAGTCAGAGAGTTTTCCATATTCCGCATTTTAGGGCACACTTATGACGTCTTAGAGACATGTGGATTTTTATTTCGTTTGTTTGGTTTTTTTGGTGCATAGAGGGGACCAAGCTATCCTCGGTATTTTTCACACACCAAATCATACCCTTATATAGAAATCTCTAAGGGGGACCGTGGGCATAGGAAGCGGCGTAACAATGATCACCCCCACCATCACCCACCATGGGTGCACGTAAATTGGGGCTAACAAAAAGGAAGGGTTCAAAAAGTTGATTAAAAGTTTGAGCAATTATTTACTCTTTGGGGGAGTAAAACATTAAATCGGCCGTTGATCAAGAGCCAACTTTACTCAACTTTTTTATCTTTGACCTCTTTTGACCTGATCCAAGTAAAGTTTTTACCCCCGGGATTAAAGTTGCGCCACCGTCATACGAGGTCTTCACGTACGATTTGAAAATGGGGAATACCGTAGTCCGAAGGCTCTGCTCACACTGCACTGTCACTGGGGTTTAGAAAATTTAGCAACGGTTTTTTAAGGTAAGAATTGAATTCTTTTATTTATGTGTAACCTACTTGAAGTTGAAGAACGTCAGGTCTGTCAAATTCAAGATAAACCTCTTCACAGCCTGAGGCTAGTCCCAACATTCCGGGCAACAGTCCTCACACCACTGTTCACTGTTCCATTGCAATTGAGTGTACACTAACTTTTAATTTTTCATGTAAGATGCACTTCTATACTGCGTAAAAATTCCTTGCAATGTGTTCTCCTTACAATAGAACATGAATTATTGCGGGGGATATTTAATTAGTGCAGGCTTTCACCATTTTAAGAGAAAATGAGGTGAAAAAAATTGTTTGTTCCATCCACACGCTCAATCATGAATCAATACCATGGGAATTTCATTGACAATCTACTCTTCAGTGTACACAGATCGAATCGTGTCAGTGGGATATCTGTGATGACGCGACGAACGTTATGGGAGTACTTGCAGTGTGTTTTGTGGGGAAAGAATGTAGTTTCTGTCACAGACTACGAATTCGGCAACGTTAACGGAATAAACCGCGTGTTAAAGAAGGTGCCGAATTTTAGTGGTGCAGGATACTAAATTCCATCCCACAAAGGGCGTCGATTGTGCAACGCGAAGACTGCGAGTTGGAATTTGTAACGCAATGGACCGGTGAGTTTGCAGGTTTGTAACGCGTGATGATGGCGAGAGATTTGCAAGTTCTTAACGCGATGACGGTGAGAGTTTGCAAGTTCGTAACGTGACGACGGCGAGTTTGCAAGTTTGCAACACGAAGACGGCTAGAGTTTGCAAGTTTCCTACACCGCGATACGGCGATTTTTGCAAGTTTTTTTCAATGCGAAGACGGCGGGAGTTTGCAAGTTTGTAATGCGATGACGGCGAGAGTTTGCAATTTCGCCACGCTATGCCGGTGAGAGTTTGCATGTTCGCAACGCGATGACGTCGAGTTTGCAACAACGAAGACGGCGCCGGAGAGTTTGCAAGTTTCGTAACGCTATGACGGCAAGTTTGCAACGCAAAGACGTCGAGATTTGCAAGTTCGTAACGTTATACGGAAAGTTTTCAACGGTAAGATGGGGAGAGATTGCAAGTTTTCATAACGCGAGGACGGCAAGAGTTTGCATATTCGTAACATTTTGACGGGGAAGTTTGCACTTTGTAACGCGATGACTGCGAGGTTGCAAGTTATGCAACACGAAGACGCGAGAGTGCATGTTCGTAATGTGATGACGGCCGTTTTTTTTTGCACAAACGTGCAAACTCGCCGTCATAGTGTTACGAACTTAGGGTTGTATATTTTAGGGTTGCAATGCAAACTATCGTCCAGGTTGCGAAAATCAAATTTACAGCCTGCTGCGAGAATCCCTGCGAGAAATTCGATTTCTGTATTATCATTTGTCGTCAATTGCATCCTTGATGACCCCAGCCTATAATTATACGCATCAGTCCCGGGTGGGGGGATTGAAGCAATCAACGGAGGAGGGGTAAGTTAGTGCTCATGCCATACCCAGTGTTCAGCAGCACCTAAGCCTAGGCATAGGGGGAAAAAAATCAAAATTTCATATAGGATGAATTCGAAGATAAACTGTAATGTTTTCAACACACCAAATCCTAAGTCTTTGAAATTTACTAGAAGTTTTTTTCAAAAACGCCTCAGAATTCGACAAAAATTGACACAAGACACATCTTTACCATTCAAACGTTGTTAAAACAATCCAAACATTATGATATTTTTAATGCAACATTTAATAGGGAACGGTCACATTCTGATGCCAGTCGATATTGCCGTCTGCTAACCATACTCCCTATAGTTTTGGTTAGTGGTGTCTTCCAGAACTTTTTGTTGAGTAACATTTCAGGTAGCTCAACTTTGTATCTATATATCTTGGTCAAGCACTGTATACAGGTGGAAGACTGAGGGTGCTCTTTTTCCAATAAAAGCTAATTTGATGACCAGCACCAGCTGTGAATTACCGTTACCATGATAGTGTGCTGATGTATGCAGAATCACAGGGCAACCTCAATGGCAGAGTGATTTAGGATGAAGAAGTTGACAGGAAATCTGAACCGGAAATAAGTGTATGAAGGTATGTATGTCCTTGTTTATTTTAAGTGGCCAATTCATTTTTTTTGCACATGTATGGCATTACACCATCACTCATGCCGCCAAAGCCATGCAATTTTGCCTGATTTCACCCCGTTTGTGCATGATTGTACATGCATACCAAAGCACCAGATGTATTTTAAAAATAAAAAAAATGCATATTTTTCTGTTTTATTAATATATAAAACAACAATTCCAAATGCATTATAGACAATTCGGCATACTTTGGCGACGTTATATACCACTGTTCTAATAAATAGTGTTTTACTCATATCATCTAAAACAATACTAAATTTCAGGTATAAAATTCAAGGAGTAATGACAAAAAAATAATACCGATAGCTTTCTTGTGATGTGAAATTTTACAAATTTCATGAGGAGAAGTGGGAAAATGGTGCCGCGATTGGGGATCACCTCTTCAACTCTGTTGTCATGAACAGTGTGGTGCCAGGGGGTGACATGGGGAATCCCTCCCCACTTTTTTTCTTCCTCCCCCAGTTTGTTCCCCCCCTCCCCCGATGGAAAGGAAAATGCCAGATATTGGCCAAAATTAGCGATTTAGAGCAAATCACCAAATATAGGCAAAGTCAACGATTGTGGGGGGGGGGGCCAAAATCCCACCTTTTGACAAAATCAGCGATTTGTGGGGGCCAAATTGGTTTAAATCTTTGTCAAATTTTTTTGGATATTTGCCTCCCAGAAATTTAACTTTTTCCAAAAAACCATTTCACTTTTCCCTCCGTTTTCCCTCACCGAAATGCCTGTCGCCACCACTGGTCCATGAAACTGTCCCTTATTATTAGATTGCATGAGCCCAGAAATTGTTAACGGACTTACTTACATGATCATTGGTAAATAGTGTTGTAGCCATTGACTATACTTAAGGTTTACAAACTTTAAGAAAAATACAAACCTTTTCTCAACATCCGGTACTATTTGTTTGTCATTTCAGGAACTAATGGGAGCCGAATTGTATACGCATGGAACTGACCACTGCTCAACTGCTCCTATGCCATAACAGGCAATCGATTGGTTTGGAAGTGGAGAACCTAGAAGAGAGCGTTGTAGCACCAAGCAACTGCTGGCAGGCCCTGAAATAAACAGGGGCAAGGGGCAATTTTACCCTGTTAAAAGGACAAAATGCCCCTGGTTCTTCTGAAACAAAACTGTGGTCCATTTGTAAGACCAGGGGCAATAAAATGTTAAAAACACAAAAAATTGCTCCCGGATCGAAATCCTTATTTTCAAGCCCGACTGGCTCCAGTTTTTGCGCAATATGTGCTCTATTCCATCATCACAAATGTGGCATGGTTTTGAGATGTCCCCTACAATCGCACATTCTGTGACAATCTGTCTGGAGCTGAATTAAGGTGTGATCTGTTGTATTTTTTTTTTGCTTCTGGTGATCACAACATTCGACGAGGATATACGTTCTCCATCGTGCAAATACAAGTTCGCCTTGCATTATTTTAGCCCTATTCCCTCCGAGGGTCATTGAAAAGCAATCAATTGCTCAGGACTATTGAATTCTAATTGATCTCAAACGCAAGAACTATTAGTTTCCCTGCAATGATTCTCTCGGACGTCTTCCTTCCCGCAAACTCCCCATTGATTGCTTCTTATTGACTTTCGGCCGCTTTCCCAGCATAAGACTTTGAAAACCAATTTGCTGTCTGCTGACTTTGAGACATCCACGCACGTAAACACAAAATTTACCATCACCAATCTTGTATCCACCATGTACCACACCTACCCGAAGTCCCACAGGGTTTTCCCTTCCCGATGTCAACTTACGTTGGGCCCTCCAACTTTAGCAGATGTGTCAAGGTCCAATTTGCACACCAGGAAGTAGAGCGTACATTCCGGGCATTGCTTTTGATTGACTTTAGACCGGTTTTCCTGGCAGAAGACATTGAAATCAGTTGCTTTTCTTTCTTTTCCGCAAGTTAATAATCCTCTGGCGGGAAAAATGTCCGACAGTCATTAAAAAGCAACAATTACCGGACTCTAATTGACTCTCGTACCTCAGGAGACACCTATGTGTTGCTTTCTATTGACTCTCGCGTCTGCTCCGGCGGCCGTTTTAGCTGATGTCCTGTAGTATTGGGACCTATTTTAGTACGGTAAGTAAGAAAGTTTATTTTAGATGTTGGGTAATATAACATTGTAAAATTATAAACCCTTTTGGTCATGCATTACAGTGTTGCACAATCAGAGTGCTCATTCAAATGCCGGACAACATAATATTGTAAATTTGTAATATTTTACGGGCATTTCATGGTCTACAGCTTTGCCCCCCCCCCAACTTAACTAAAAAAGTTGAGATTTTTATATCATCTGACTGGTCACAGTAAAAATCAATGTGGTACTTAAGCTTACGCGGTGCAAATTTGGTCTACTGCTGTAAAAAATTCGAAATTTTGTATTTTCGGTCCTTAAAACGGACAGAAAATACAGCATAGTGGTCTATGACTGAAAGAAACAACATTTCCTCATAAGATTAAACTGCAAGGTCGGGGTCGTCCAAAAAAGTTGTGAATACTAGATTCGCCTGAAAAATTTAATTAGTGATGGACACTTCTGATTTACATGCCTCCTTTAAAGGTGCTTTTGTGGATCCATCACCTCCTGTTTTTTTAATTGGTTCGCGAGATATCGTTGTAGAAAATGTCATTCACACTTTTTATTGATCCTGGAACCTTGCGTTTTTTGTTATGGCCATGCTTGTTTCCCACGGTCCCATAGGCCACTGTGCTATAATTTCTGTCCGTTTACGGACAAGGAATACAATTTGCAAATTTCTTATAGCTACGACCAAATTTGCACGTAAGATTAGGTTACACATGATTATTGAATGTTGATATTCAACAAAGAAATCTCAACTTTTTTTAGGAAGTCGGGGGAATGAGGCTGTGGAATCACGAAATGCCCCAACAATGATATCTAGCTGGAAAATTGCAGCCATTTTAGGCATCCAAGCTTTTTTGGGGCCAAGTTGGTTGTGGCCCCTGTCATTATTCTCTCAAATGCCAGGCAGTAGGGTTGGGGTAATTAATCAAATCTTGAATAACATGTTTAGTAATTGTAAAGTTTATCTTGCTGACATACATCCATGGGCCATTTCAAGAGATTGTCCAAACTTTTGAGTACTTTTACAGAAGTTGACACTATGTCATCATACATTGCTATCTACTGGCAGATAGCACTACTGACAGCAGCATAAAATATCAGAATAAAGCACATGTCCACTGGTGTGGTTTTCTTTAAAGACTGGCTAAATTCAATCAGGTCAGGGTCACAAGCGCCCCAAGCTATAAGCTAGGAGCCACATCAATTTAAAATTCCTTTTAAATGAAAGACATTTGGCGGCGGACATATATTTATGCATCACGTAAATCCGAGTTCCCCTTGTTAAAACCAGTACCCAGAAGTTTGTTGCCCTGTGCATTTCAATGGGAGCACTCTTTGGAATATCACATTGGTGCATTTTTATTTGATATAGGTTAAATTCTTTGAGTAAAATCATATAGTCCTCTTTACAGATATTTTGCCAAAATTGTCATTTGTGATGTTTGCACGTACTCTGCTGTTTGTGTAAAGCGCGCCAGCCTCATATACATAAAAATGTCCATTTTAAAATGAAAATGAAAAGGTTAACTTCCAGAAATGGATTTGTTGACCTCTAAAATAAAACACCATTCACATTCGACTAAACCAAATAAAAATAACAAAAAGTGCATATCAAGGTTAACTTGGCTGCCAGCTTGGATAGTGCAGTTTTCTCCCCTGGCACTCTATAGATTTTGCACTTTCCATTCTTTTTTTTGGTCTAGGATATGGCGAGTTTTATGTGAAGTCAAATGCATTATACACTTGGTGCTTTTGTCTATATGATGTATACATTCTGACAATGCATCCATAAAAAGGTCAATAATAAGATTCCAACTTCAAATTGCTCTGTAGTCTTTGCATGTCATTCATGTGGTATTTTATTTCACATGACTTGCCCTCTGCAGGTACTTTTCAAAAACAAGTGACCCATGCGCGTAAACTTACTCAACACTGTTGAGTAAAAAATGTTTTTTCTCTGCTTTGATTAAAATTATTACTCATGATGAGTAAATTTTTACTCAACAGTATAAATTTTTACGTCAACATTAAAGATTAAGTTTACCCTGCTGTGGATTCAAAAGGGAACCACCCTTCCTGGTTGATAACCTTTTTATAATCAGCAGGGTTTGATTAAAATTTTTACTCACTGTTGGTTAAAATTTTACTCCACTGTTATTACAATTTTACACTTTAGAGGAGTAAAAGCTTTAGTCTATCAGGTTGATAAGTTTTAATCAGCTGGAAGGTTGTTCCCTTTTTTAACACTCCAAACGATTAAAATTATTACCACTAGAAGAGTAAAAAATATTAAGAGTGTGGGGATGCCAAGGACCTTGGTTAGACTATAGGTTACGTTATCATATTTTGAACTCCAAGGTATTAAAATATAGGTTGGTCTACCAATTTTGAAACTTCCAATGTTTGCTCAGAACCAAAGATCTAGGTCACAATCCTTGGAAATGGCCGGTCATTTTGAAATCCAAGATGGTGCCAAATGTCTTTTCATAAAAAAATGCGACCAATACTTTTCTGATCCCTGGATGTTATTTTATCCAATGACACCAAAAGTATTGAAATTATAACGACCCCTTATTATAGAAATCTCAAGGAGGAACTGGGGGTATAGGCAACGGCGTAATAACACACCCCCCCCCCATTTATGGGCGAGGGGTGGTTCAAAGCACAGCTTGGATATATTGGGTTAATTATCATTTTCTTGAACTCCTAGGTATTGAAAAATCGGTTTGGCCACATCCCAAATTTTGATTCCAATGTTGCTCAGAACCACAGATATAGGCAAAATCTTTGGAAATGGGCTGCCATTTTTGAAATCCAATATACGCAAGGGGGTTACCTTTTCTGTACTTAACGTTGAAGAAGAATTTTTCCGCAGAAGGAATATCCCATCCAGGGGTGGGTGGTTTTTTTTTGATAGAACATGGATTAAATCATACTACTTCCAATCCAAAGCTGAATGACATGGAAGTTTAATGTGAGCAAATAGAGATTTGAAGACAATAATGTCAAAGATCACAAGAGGTTATTAAAAAAAGACAAGCCTGTTTTTATCATCAGAAAGGGAAATATTATTGTTACATAGGCATTCTCCATTGAACAAGAGTACAGTGATTTTAGTGTTAACAGCAATCACCCAAATGCTGAATCCCTGATGTGTCATATGACTTATACCTATAATGCACGAAAAATGAAAATCCCTGTTTTACGGGCGAGCGTCAACCTTTCGAGTAGGGCTCGTCGGTCGGGGGTGCGATTTTTTTTTTTTTTTTTTGTTTCTTTTCTGGCGCTCAATTGGCCTAATTAGCCCCAAAATCTGAAAAATCAAGAGAAAAAATGAAAATTTTTACAGAAATGTTTGTAAACAACATAATCAAGAATTACAAAAATAAATTTGGGCTAAAAACAGGCTGATTTTACATGATTTTGTGGAAAAACTAAAAAAAAAAAAAAAAAAATCTGCAAAACGAAAAATCAGGGTCGGTCGGGCCCGTAAAACAAGTTTTTTATTTCGTCGTCCTACGCAAACATCTATGGTGGGGCAAAGTTTGAAGAAAAAAAAACATTTTCCCTATCATAATGGGATAACTTATCTGCAATTCAATTTTGTCCAAAATGAGCAAAAATGTGGGGGATTTTTTTTGGAAAATTCATAAATGATGCCCTATTTTACCAATTTGAAACCATTATGCAGAATTGGCCTCGAAATTTGATTTCACATGATAGAAAAATGCATTGACAAACCTAATTCACAAAATCACAGCTTCAATTTGCCAAGTCTAATTGAAGCCAAATTTGGGCCCCCTGAATCACTCCAGGGTTTCCCCGACCAACTTTCGTTGGGCTTCCTATCTAAGGTTGTAAGTCCACTCCATGTAATTGCCAATGATGTCATTGGTCAATTGGGACTGGTGTTACCTCGGTTGCGGCCTTGTGACAGGTGCCAACCATCAGCGCGTGGCTTTATTAAAACTTGGGGTTTTCCGCGAATTTTGTCTGGATGTGGGTAATTTTGACTCCTTTGTCACAATCTCCAGCTGGAGGAAGACAGTGCGGCACGGTTCCGAATATCCCCACCCTCCCTCGCCCACCCAAGTGGGTACTGGGTTTGGGGTCCCTTCAGGTGGGTGCACTGAGGGTGCACCACAGGTCGGTGGCGTTGGTTTGATTTGTCCAGGGGCTGGGATCATCCCTCCGCGGCTATGGCCTTAGGCAAAACCTTACCCTGTATGGGTAGAGGGGATGAAGCCATCCTCTACTGGCTTAGTATTCTTGACATTGGCCAATCGAATTGGTTCCCTTTTTTGTGTTGGCCGGTTTTAAGTCACCCATTCCTACTGGAAAGTGGAAATTCTTGGGTGTGTATCAACCCACCAGTGTGTTTGTCCATAAATTGGTCACTGGCTATCCAGCCCCTCCTGCCCCAATGTAAATACCGAATCCTCGGGGTTTCTATCATGTTATTTGAAAGAGTGATTTCTGGGAGAGCAATGTTGCATATATTAATGGTAGGCTTCCTTCTGAACACTGACCTAAAAAGGTGATTTTCTTAGATGCAATGACCTTTGACACAGATAACTTCAAATGTGTGTCATGTAGTCCTACGGAATATTCATGATATGTGCACACTATTTTTGGAATACCATTGAGACTCACCAAAGCGCATAGTATCATGTAGAGTATAAACGTAATCTTTTAAATCAAAATTTTGCACCAAAATGGCAAAAAATGTACAAAAAATGCCCTTTTCACCCCAAATTTTGAAAACCATGATGCATATCCTCAAAATTATTTCACATGATAGAAAAATGCGTTTCTCTTTAATATACACTAATTCGACAAGAATTGTTCATATAGTAAATGGTAGGCTTCCTAATCGCCCCTTACGCGAAAAAGGTGATTTCTTAGTTTAATGTCAATGACCTTTGACACATAATAACTTCAAAACTTGTTCCGTGTATTCCGATGACATTTCCATGAAGATGCGCACTATTTGGAACCATATGTTTGGGAAATACCATCGAACTCCACAAAGCGCATAATATCATGATGAGTAACAAACGTTATCTTCAAAATTTTTCAACATTTTGGCCCAAAATGACAAAAAAATGGACAAAAAAATGCCCTTTTGCCCAAAATTTTGAAATGTTTTCCATATTCCCATTGAAATTGACTGCACATCGATAGCAAATTTTCCTCTTTTTTAATATACCCCTAACTTCGACAAGAATGAGCATATATGTCATGGTAGGCCTCCTAATCCTAATCTGAACTCCTAACCTGAAAAAAGGCGGTTTTCTTAAGGATTTAAAGGTTATTGCCTTTGCCACAGGAAGCTTTAGAATGTGCTTGTGTATCCTTGAATGTTATGCTATATGGACAGTATGTGGGGGCAGTTTTTGGGAAAATACCAGGTAACTCCCCAGAGCAAATTATTAATATGAGTTAAACATAATCTTAAAATTCAAATTTTTTTTTGCCCAAAAAAATGACCAAAATGCCCTTTTTTTTTTTTCCCAAAATTTGAAACTATTTGTGCATAATCCATTGAAATTGATTTCACATGATAGAAAACTGCATTCTCATTTAATTGACACCTAATTTGCCAATAATGAATGGCATATCTGTACATGTTAGGCCTCCTAACCGACCCTAAACCTGGAAAAAAGGCGGTTTTCTTGGATTAAAGGTCATTGACCTTTGCCACCGAATAACTTTAGAATGTTCTTGTGTATTCTACTGAAATTTTTATGTTATATGGACAGTATAGGGGCAGTTTTTTGGGAAATACCAGTTTAACTCCCCAAAGAGCAAGTTATCATGATGAGTAAAAAGTAATCTTCATAATTCAATTTGCCCAAAAATTAGCAAAAAATGGACCCTAATGCCTTTTTTTTGCCCAAAGTTGAAATCCATTTTGCATTATCTCGCAAAATTGGGTTTCACGTGATGAACAATTAATTATCTTTACACAGAGACCAAATTTGACAAAATTATGATTTTAGTCATAGTTTCAAGATGAAATAATAGTGTTTTCCATAAATTTGACCTCAGATGACCCTCTGTAATTGACCCCTCTAAATGACCCCTAGTTGACCTCCAAACAGGTTACAAATTTCAACAACTCATAATTTTCATATGCAAGCATGACAAGATCTTTACAGTGATACATTTTGTGCATGAGTATTACCCTCGGTGGGTTTACTCTTAATAGCCACTTTTTGCCCATTTTCCACTCTACTAAAAAAGCTTCATAAGCCCACTCAGTTGAACTTGCATTGGTTGTTTGAAGTATTGCTGTCAGCATTGTGCTACGATGTCCTCTGATTTTTATTGTCCTCCGTCGTTATTGATCCGCTTTCCCCGAGGAACCTCATGGGTTTGACTGTGAATTTGCAATCTGCTGTCCGTCTATTTCTCGGCCGGTGTAAAAGCAGATATAGTCCCGGCGGGATCTAAGTCCGGGGCTCCCATAGACGATAACGGAATAAAGCGTGAAAACTTATGTTGCGTGAATAGTCAACTGGATCGATTACCCTATTGTTTCACCATTGTTCCCGGACTATGCGTACGCCAATCGTTACTTCTACAACCGGGATCGTGCGTTGCACATTGGCTTTTTTGTTTGTGCCCTTGTCACTTGTTGAATCAACGATTGGGGACAAACTTCTTCATTGCATGAGGCCTTGCCTCTGCGGGTTTGGATGTTCCATGGGCCGTTGTCCACTTAGTAAGTTTTTCACTGCTTTACAAGTTCTTGACATCATTCCTGGGTTCCCAATCCTAGCTACAGGGTCAGGTCAGCTGCGTATGCTTTTGCAGAGAATTCGATGTCCAGATCCACTAGGTGGACTGGTCGAGGTGAATCAATGACAAAAAAAACCGATTTAAGAAGGCCAAGAACAGGATGCAGGAGAGTAGGAGCCTTGGAAGACCCTCCTAGCATGCACTCTATCCCAGTCCAGTTGTCCTTCATTGTGTTTTGCAACGGATATGAAGCCATCAAGGACTTAAAGAGGCCGACTCAGAGATTTCCTGAGGAGGGCGCCCTCAAATTCCAAAAAAATCGTGTTTTTTTGCATGTACATAAAGCGTGTCCATATACTAATCACTGTATGTGAAATTGCTAAGCTTTAAATCGAATTCCTCATATAGAAAATATCACAATTTTGTTTAAAAAATTTCCGGATCCCGGAATTTATTATACACAGTAAGCCTATGGGACTATAACTACACATAATGTTTTACTTACTGCATCAAAACGAAAAATCACGATTCATCTCAAATTTCGGAATGTGCATTTTAGGTTAACTATCTTTAGTTCTAAGTTGACTATTTTCATTATACACAAAAAATAATATTGCGACATCTCTGAGTCAGACTTTAAGTATGATTTCCCAATGTTGTCTGGAACATGATACTACTATCATGACTATAGAGCAGACTGTACAGTGTTGTACAGTACTGTATACATTTCGCAGGTGCAGCCATGTTGTCACAATTGGTTAACCATTCCTTTTTGGCATCTTGGAGCATTTCAGTTAGTGCTTCTGTGTGTTCCACACATCCTGATATTTTCTCCGTGAAACCCTTAACCCTTCTGAATGGATTGATCAGTATGATTGTTTTCTGTCATGTACTTGATGGTTCTTTGAGCAAGAATACCCATTCCGAGGTTACCACTAGAATTCCTCAGTTTAATGGGCCTGAAGCAGGAGGGATCACTAGTGTTCTCCTCTTTGGATATAAGGATGGTTTCTCCCGTTCTCCAGCTCACATGTATTGCAGCTGCTGTCCTTCATATATTGCAAATAACTTCATGTAGTAGCCGGGTTGTTCTATATAGCCTATAGGGCATTTTTCCACACAAGGTAGGGGATGCGATTGGTACCTGAAACACTGGCGTATCTTCTTTTCTGAAGATTTTAACTCTGACAGACGGGGTGGTTTAGTATTAAATGCCTTGGTCAGTTTTGGTCGTCTCTTCATGGCCTTTAGAAGGAGGTATTTGTGGTTACCCGTAACTAGTTTAAAAACGCTAACTTGTGGGTAATTAGCCTCAATTGTGTTTTAATGCTTGAACGCAAAAAGTGTACATGGCTTTCCGTAGCGTTTAGGGTGCTTGACCGACTGGGCGGGAATGATATGCGCCATTGCTGTTGTCAGTTTGGACAGTGCAATGAGCCGTGCACTTCACGAAAACACACACTCAAACGATTCTTAAACTAGCCCCGTACCTAGTATAAATTTTGATGGATTTTGGCGGAGTTAAAATTACGTTTAACTATAAACTCCTTTCTGGAATAACGTTGACTTCAGCGATACGTTATCTCATAGATAAACGGTCGCTTAGCTTGAAATCGCGCTAAACACCTTATACATGGACTGTAGCAAATACAAATATAGCGTAACGCCTTGATGAAAGGCTATCAAAACCTTGAAAACATAATAAAAAGCGCAAAGCTGTAAACCTACCAAATTGCAACATGTAACCCTAAAAATAACAACAGTATATCAAGGGATTTCACATTTGCTCAATGGGTCAAACTTTGGATTTTAAAGATCAATATAACTGCGCACGGTGCTCTTTGTACACGGCCAATTTCTTCATGGTAGCCGGCATGGTAGTTACCACGCAGCTACCACCGAGTAGACATGGATTACCTACCCACAAGACGTACACTCGCCGGTCAGGATTCCGTGTATTTTTGCCGCATAGACGGATAGTGTACACACAGCGGCTGTCTACACTGTCGTGGTGTGGCTACTTGGTTACACTAGTCGGCCCCACAGCCACGCGCAGCTGGGAAATGGTGTTCATTTGTGTTTGGAGGTTTTTCTAGACTGATTTTCCCGCTGAACACGATGGTGCCGGCCGATTATTAAAAAACGTGCCCAAAGTTGTCCCCCGGGGGAGGGGGTGGGGAAAAATCCTAACTTTGGTATACATTGACCGATTGTGGTATTTTTGGTGTCTATTTATAGGTTTTTGGACGTGCTAAATTGATTGAGATAACTTTTCAAAATCCTAATGGCTGCCCTATGCTCAAATTTCAAAATGGCTGCCGAAAAAGTGAATTTTATCACGTTTTGTACATCTTGACCGATATTTGCATTCCTGGAGCCTATAACAATGTTGTTGGGCACAGGGTCATTTAAATGACTTCGAATTCAAAATGGCTGCCACGTGACAAAATGTCAAAATTCAATGGCTGCCATGCCTAATGTTGCAAATGTCCTTCAAAAAAGGATTGGTATACATGTCTATGTATATTATCTATTGATGTCATATTTGTGCCTATTTAATATTTGGTTTGGAACTACACTTTTGGAATCCAAGATGGCGCTATTTTCAAAAATGTGAAAATTCGAATTTTGACCTTTTACAGATTGTTTTAAAGAATGAATTTCCTTACAATTGGTATATATTTGTTGTGTATCTCGGTAATGTTTTTGGCAGAAACAACTTGTTTAAACCCTCGGTCCCCCCACCCACCAACAGATAGTCCTTTTTCGAACGCAACGAATAGATCTAAACTTTTTGTAATTGTAGTTCATTCCTTTTTGCGTCATTTTAAGCCGAAATAATTGGAGGTACCACCTTCAATACAGATCATGGTGTCCCTCAATCTAAGGTATGGGGGGGGGGGGGGGGGTGTTGCCACCTCCTATACGTTTATACTGTCAATGCCAAAAAAGGTACTTAGGTTATGTATGATGCGACTGTAGCAAAATCTGACAATTTTGTATTTTTTACAGTAAATTACAGTAAAATCCTTGCAGCAATTTTCATCTGAAAAGATTTTGGGTGGAGTTTGCTTTACAATAACGTATACTAATCTCTCAACGACGGTCACTATGATGTCCATGTTGTTAAAAAACTTGATCTATTTGTACATTATTTGAAGAAAGAACACTTGTAGTACACACTGATAACCAGATAAGATGATGTTTGTTCCCGTAATTACGGGAAACCAAATCGGGGAGGTGGGGGGGGTTGGTAACCAACCATCCCTCTTAGTCATGAATGGTAGTAGAAAACCCTGTTGGGTGGACGAGGATCTTACACTCAAAACGTTCAAAAACGGCTCTGTCATACAGGGGGAGTCAAAAAAAAACTTGACATGATTGTTGTCAGCCATTTTTAAGTAAAACACATACTCTCACTGTTGGTATCATCTGAAAGCTTCAGTTATCATTGTCTGTTGTAATTTGCTGCAAAGATCATTCACCATCGGTTAAGGTTTATAGACGAGCTACAGTCGCTTGAATCAAGTAGTCCGTTTGAGCTTGTCACGGATCAACATTGATGTGTGAACGGGTTAGCGAAGCAAGAATCAGTGTCCAGAAGAAAATCGGTGCTATTTATTGACTGCAGAATAAATGTGACGCTATTTAACCCCACAAAAATCAGTCGCAATTTACACCGATTGCCACTCTTATGAAACACTTTTACGTCCTCAGCCACTCGTAAAAAATCATTTGAAAAATAATATTAACTTGATCTATTGTATAAGTTTCTGGAGATAGGTTGAATGAATCAGTACCATATGAAGGAACAGAAATCGGTACATCAACCTTTTGAGGTTTAAAGTATTGTCTATATTTGTACACAAAAAGTATGCCAAATCTTAAAAAAAGTGTTTTGAAATAGAACTTACCATTATCAATGACCCTTTTTCACCTTTGCTGATACCACATTTTCACTAATATTTTTTCCTAATAAACATGGACAATACCCTTATCATCATTTGGGGAGTCATTAGATTAGTTGGCCACCGTGTTTTGTAATTTAAATGGAATCCGTGGATAGGGTAAGAAACCTGACTACTTGGATTCAAAAGACTGTGGCTTCGGGTCTATACTTATACGATTGGAATTATCTTTGCAGCAAAATAAAGAAATGAAATTGGCTCTTTCCGATGACACCACTATGTTGAATATATTATTTGTAAACAATTCAAAATGGCGGATACAATCTGGGTTTTTTTACTCACCCTGTATGTCAATAACTTTGTAATAATCATTCAAACGTTTCATTTGACATTAGATTATTAGAGGTTAGCCACATTTGATGTTTTTGTGTCTTTTGCCATTTTGCAGTACAGGGTGACGGAAACACTTATATTTTCCCTGGCAAAAGCCTGACATTATGCCAAAATTTTAAAATTACTGTCAAAAATATCCTGAGAATCCTGAAATATCATGAGATATCTACATATATGTATACCAGTACATAGATCAACATGTATTCGAAGATATCTGTGCATCCATATCAATGATAAAATTATTAGATCTTTAACACCGAGAAATGAAAAACACGAAAAGCAATGCGAAATGAATGAATGTGGCGCATATTTGGCAGGGAGTGATTCCCTTTTCTTTCCAACTCTAATCAAGGTATTCCAAATATTTATGTATCCAAATTCAGTTTCTTTCCACCAAGTTCCAAAAGCATTAAGCGACCAGTAATATTATAAACCACTAAGGTTCCCACTCCTCAGCAATTTGCCAAAGGTGGTAACCGCGGAATTATACTGAGCCCTACTTCACTTCGAAGTTCTTGGTAACCTAATGCACACTGTGACAGTAAGACGGTATACGAAGCCGCCTTTCTGGTTCACCAGCAATTGCCAAAGGAAGAAGTGGTACCATCCAATAATATAGCCTTACTTCACTTGAAGTCCATCCCATTAGATCCTTATGGGAATACATACAGATTTACACTAGTTTTAGATGCAAATGCGCAAATCTAAAAAGAAATCGACCTATCCACTTGCCTAACTTAAGTTACCAATCCAATTCATGTATTATAGAATGCTACAAGTTTCATTTAGATGAAGGTTTCAGGTCCATCAAATGACCCATAATTTCACGCACAAAACAATTTAAGGATTCATCACAATCGTAAATTAAAAAAACCTCCCAAAATACTTATCAAATACAAAGTCCATAAGTTTAAATGCCTTTAAAAACAAGACACTTAACAAACCTAAATTGAGGTAATTAAAGAGACCCTTCTGCTGGTCTACCACACACACCGGGGTGGGGGGGGGTATTTTATAATTGTTCAACAAGGCCCAGAAGGGCGACTAACTCCCCGGTGCCAAATAGCGAAGTGACCATTAACAACACCCTGATTGGTTGTGAAGGCCAAAAGGGGTGAAGCACTATGGTCACATACAATCGGTAACCACGCAACCCAAAAGGGTCATAAATCATTTCCTGGTGTTTAAATCAGTTTATTGCGTTTTTTCAATAAACTTTTTATCTAAGACCAATGTTCAGACTTGCTCACTTCAAAAGGAAGTTTGTCATGTAAGTTTTTAGGAATGTGGTTCAATCTCATCATCTGAGCTTTCTTTCTTCACTCGACGGTCAGCAATCGTCTCCTGATTCCTCGTCTAAGTCATCAATCACTTCATGCTCACTTATCTTTTAGTACGCCAGCAGATTTCGGTTCGGCGTATTCAAACCGACGTAGATTGCGTCAGTGATGGGTAAGCTGTTGGCATATGAGCCAGTTCATCTGCCACTTGGCAGAGCTGCACCCTTGTACCAAATTGATGAAAGGATACGCTTCGTTCCATCTTCATCTTATTCTTTTTTTTTTCCCGCCATACTTGAGTGGGTCTAGCTGATGTAGGATCCATCGAGGCAGTTGTCATTCGAGACAACAAAATTAATATGGTACACGATACCTTACGCTACATATTAAATCTATGTACATGTACACTGTTAAATGTTCCTACTTTTACCAGACTTTACCTCTCAAATGACGGTAAACCCCAATTATTTCAATCAATCTTTCACGCTTTATTACCTAATCTAACATAAAATTAACAATTTGGAAGCAGAAAAATGTAAATAAACAGTGGCTACAACAGATAACTACAGCATTTTGAAAAAAGAGTAGTATTTTAAAACAAACCACTGACCGTTTTTTATATTTTCCGTTACAAATTACGTTCTTTTGTACCTTACTGTTTTTAATGTAAAGAATACGAAACTATGACATTGTTTTTACCTATAAATGGTTAAATAACGTCGTAAGTACCGTCATTTAAAAATGCAAAACCCCATTCAATATTATTATTAAAAAACATTTTTAAAATTTGAAAAAAAAGTGTACAAACACACATATATTTTGATTTCATCATTTACTATCAGTAAGTTACGTATTGTATTGGATAGTTTTAGGACTTGTAATCTTAAGGCCCAGGTTCGAATCTATGTAAGGTTAGTATTAAGTTTATTCCTATGACAATTAAGTAATTGGTGACATATATGTGTACATTACCATATAAAACAAACGTGTATAAACCTGTTTTTAAATTTGTTATTTCTTTCTTTACACAATTTTCTCCCTTTGTTTATTGCTTTTTTCATCACATTGTTTCTCAATTGTTTGCCTGAAATAATAGCTTTTTTTAAGCAAACCACGTGGTAATGTAATACAGCGTTTCTATGGGCCATAGATAACAACGTTAAAAGTGAGTCAGAGAGTGTAATAAAGTTTATTTTAATTATTGTTGTAAGCAAGTCAAAAACCTTACGCCGTTATTTTACGTTCCCTGCAATGGTTCGTATTTTTACGGCCTCCAGTTATTTTACGTCTGCATGTAGTGAGTCCCAGCTTAGCTGCCAGGCAAATGCTGTTGTTACAAGTTATTTTAAACGTGTACAGGTATGTATTATATACTAACGATATTTCAAACACAAAATATTTTGCATGCAGTAATAGTAATATTGCCGGGCGTTCTCAAAAAGAGAACATTCAAAGCGCCCTTTCACGGGCCTTTCACGAAGAGAAAAAGAGTTAAACCATAGAAATTAATACAAATCTGAAAGTGATTTCGTCAGGTTTCGACACCAAAAAATCTTAAAAACCACACTTTGTACACTTTTTCATTTTTATCACAGATTTTTTATGTTTAGTGTCTTTAGACAATGCGCATTCTCATCAAGTCATTCTTTTTTTTTTTTTTTCGGGGAAAAAGGACAATCTAAATATGAAAAAGTTTAGTTTCAATTATTAGAAATTCCAAGATCTGACCTCATTCTTCTTTACTGTGGCGCTTGGTCTTCACTTGGCTGTCTCTAAGACGGATGCAGGCTCGCATTCTCTTTTCACATATCATTGATTCTTGCAAAGGTAGCGGTTATTCTGTTGCGGAAGATCCTTAGATTTGAGCTCGCTAGACTTCGCCCTATTGGGACCATTAAAGATGATGTGAATGGTGCATGCACAGGAACCCCCAGAAAACTTGCCAGAACTTCCAATGAGAATAACCGCTGTGAACTTTGCAAACCATCCGACGCGTGCGGACAAGAATGATTCAGAAAGTCGATTATTGAAATGGAAAAAAGAGCGCAGCCTGGCCACCCGTCTTCCTGGTCCTAAAGGCAGCCAAAGTGGATGAGCAGACCAGCCGCAGTAAAGATAAGAATGAGACAACATCTTGGAATTTCTAATACAATGAAACTTAACTTTTCAATACCAGAAATTGGCACATTGGTCGCAAAAAAACAAAAAGAAACCAATAAAACCCAAAAGAATGTGCTTGGAGAATGTGTATTGTCTAAAGACAGATACAACAGTAAACAATCCGGGATAAATGAAAAAAAATGGTACAAATTTTCAATACGGACGTTAAACTCGGTCAATATGTATTCCTTTGCAAAGATTTTTCGGTGTCGGCAACCTAATGAAATGCATTTTTCAGATGGTATTAATTTGTATGGTTTTACTTTTTTCTCTTCGTGAAATAGAATTCGCTTTGAGGGCTCTCTTTTTTGAGACACCCAGTTTTTAAACTTTTAGGCATATGACAGCTTGGTCAGGAGGAAAATAGGAACAGGGTTTTGGTACACCTGGATATGCAAACTGCAAAAGACACAAAAACATCCAAAATGTGGTTAAAGCTCTATGAAGAGGTCTATGTTTATTTGAAACGTTGGGTGGATATTAGGACATTTTGAATTATGGACAGACGCTTTTTCAATTTGAAAGTTGTTTTTAAAATCACGTTTTCTTGCCAAACATATCGAGATACACAACAATATAACGAAACGTAACGGAAATTAATTCCTTAAGACAATCTAGTAAAAGTCAACGTAGCAGCCATTCTTTGACATTTTTGAAAATTAGAAACCTCTTGGATTTCCAACAAAGTTGTATAAAATCCTTGTGTGCCAAACCAAATAAAGCATGCACTAATATACCCCAATAGTAAAATACACCCTTAATGTAATAGCAATCCTTTTTTGAAGGTCATTTGCAAAAATTCAGCAGCTGGCAGACATTTTGAATTTGACATTTGTCACGTGTTGTCAGGCCATTTGGATTTCCCGAAAGTCACTTAATGGACCCTGTAATGGCCAAACACACATGTGTTATGGCCCCAGAAATGCAAATATAGGTCAAAGATGTACAAAAAGTGTAAAAATTCTTTTTTCGGCTAGCCATTTTGAAATTTGAGCATAGGGCAGTCTTTTAGGATTGAAAGTTATCTCAATCACTTTAGCACGTCCAAAAACCTTTTAATAGACACCAAAAATACGACAATCGGTCAATGTATATCAAAGTAGGATTTTCCCCCCATCCCCTCCCCCGGGACCCCGGGGGACAACTTGGGCACGTTTTTTAATAAACGGGCCGGCGGGTGAAAATTCAGTCTAGGAATAACCTCAAACACAAAATGAACACCAGTTCCCAGCTGCGATGTGGCTGTGGGCCGACTACACCGGCTCTCAGCCGGCGCGCGATATTCTCTTTGCCAATTTTGTTTTGTGTCGCCGGCTAAGGCAGGAAACAACACATTAGGGATCCTGTATCTGTTGTGTCTGCTGTAGTTGTTGTGTGTTGATGTATTCTGTTGTATGTTGTGAAAAAAGGTGTCACATTTGCCTGTAATATCATCATATTTGATGGATTTAAACCAAACTTGGATCACAGGTGCAACATGGCATGCCATTTTTGCGAGGTTCAAAGGTCACATGCCAAGGTCAAAGGTCATGTGAGGTCAAGTTGTAAAATAGGCTGAAAATGTAAAATTGACCTCATTTGAAAAGTTGATGTTTAATGGAACCAAATTTGAATAATAGGTGCAACAGGGGATCCATCATTTGTTGATGAGCGTCAAAGGTCACATACCAAGGCCAAGGTCATGTGAGGTCAAGTAAAATATGTGAGAGAATGTAAATGACCTCATTTGAAAGTTGAAGTTCATTCGGTTTTTATGGAGTTACATGCAAACCCTCATTTGTTTATGTCGCCATGGTCACATGTCAAGGTCAAACGTCGTGGTATGCCTATCATTCACTAACCGCGACGGCAGGGGACACAGGCGGTCCGAGGACATATGTATTTTTTAGATATTTTGCCGTATATTTGCATTTTTATTAAATGGGTGGAATATGGGTTTTTTTTGTATGCCCGATTTGAATTTCGTAATAACGGAGTAGAATAGTACGTGGTAGTCTACGTGTCTGCCCCGCGGTGGTTCCTGTATACAACAACATGCACGATCTTATCCACCTAGTGGGCAAACTACAGGGTAGCCAATGGGGTAGGTACAGCAGAGTAGCCCAATTCACTGTATTACATATGATAAATGTGGACTTTGAAAGACCTGTCGTGCAAGCTACGTGCCTCTCAATTAGCCCAGTGTGTATTTTGTATAGGGACGTTTTTCCACATCAAAAGAGGAGCGAAATACATGAAAGGATTTGCACCGTGAGGATTTGCTGGATATACGACTTTCATATAGATAAGACCTCCATAAAATATCTTACCTGTTTTTTGGCGATACAGAAATGCCTTTGACGGCAAAAAAAGGCAAGTTTGATTTGCTTAATTTCAATGTAAAACATAGGCCAATTTTAGTACTTGCTCCTCTAGTAAATGAGAAATATCACAGTTGGAACCGCACACACCTGTGCTTATAGTGGATTTGTACCAGGGACAGCCGACCCGCCAGGGGGTGCCTCCCCCGAGATTTCAAAATTTAGGAAAAACAGGGTTTTTTTTTTGAGCAAAAATTAGGGATTTTTATCAAAAATGACAAACATTTTAAATTAAAAAAAAAAAATGTTTCGCCCTCCTATTTTTTTACCCTGGCGCCGCCCCTGATTTGCACGTAGGTGGAGTTCCTGTAGTGGAGTAGTAAAGAGTGGGTTCATCTAAAAGGCTTTGGAGACTCTCTTCAACAACTGCATTAAGAATTATTTTTAATTCTCTGCTCGTCGCAGATTCGAACCCCACTCTGCTCAATGTTGAGAAATTAATTTGGTTCAAACTTTATTAAAATGAAATTGACTCTATTGTGTAATTTCACACGTAAACTACAAGTTCATTACGTAAAAATTGACGCGGCGGAACTAAATGACATACATTGTTTGGTTGTTTGCATGGTATCAGTTTGTTGAAAACAAACACTTTTCTCTACAGCATTTAACAGTGGAGAGATAGTCGTACTTCTACAGATAAGGAGGTGATTTTAGAATTGTGATCTTGGACTGGTGAGATAGAGGGGCCTTCATTTTTGTACAAGCTCGGCACACTGGTAATTGTTGAAACATTTGTAATTTTTGAGGATTTTAGTTAATAATTTTACCGGCAAAGCTGCCGAATTTTGGCAGCTTTTTCACAACAGTTTACCATTAGAGGTGTTGCTTATAATGATAGTCATGACTCCCTTGCCATTTTGGTTTAATGGGAAGTGTTTTGTGCAGATCGGTGATTGCGTTGTACTAGAGAGTACTAGTTGGGGACTGATGGTGTAGGGTGGGTGGACAGTCTTCCACCCATAAGCTTTTGCCCGCCCCCTTTCATTCCAACCAAACCACATTTGAGCATTTTCAGATGTTTTATCAGGAACTATGAGGTATTATCGCCCCCCACCCTGTTCAACCTCTCCAAAGATATTGAAAAACCATAAAAAGGTATACAATTTCTGGCAATACAGTGTAATGAGGTCTATTTTGAATGAATTCAAAGGACTGGAAATTAAAGAGGCTCCCCCCCCCCCAAAAAAAAAAAATCACAAATAAATATACAGATAGCAAAATGGTTGAAAGATACCAGGCAAATGTTTAAGCAACCTTGTTATGTACAAACTCATCTTACGGTCAATTAGGATATGGGAAAAGCTCATATTATATTTGTTGCCTTGAAAATTGGCCCACTGAATATGCAAGATATGTTGATTCAGACTAATAGTTGTTGTGGACCAGAGGCACCAACCCTCTTGAACTACAAGCTCAAGTACATATGTTTAGTATGTGCAGTAGCTGGTTTGAGATCAAAGTGTACTGCAGTTCGGGCGGCGTTGCAAGAGAGGGGGGGGGGGCGGCCAGGGGGAGGCTGCCCCCTGTGGGGAATCTTTCCCCCCTCTGCCCCCTGAAAATAATTAGTGTTTACAATCGGCCATATGTTACTATATAACCAATTTTAATATATGCTTGCCCCCTGAAGATATATGTGCCCCTTTTGCCCCCCCCCCTCCTCGAAAAAAAAAAAGTGGCTACGCCACTGAGCAAGTTCCATAATTAGCACGTCCTACATCCTCAATATGATACGGAGGATCAAGCAACAGTCCGGGAAAAACAGGGTTGCTTTCAAGATCTAAATGCAATTTTTGCATTGCTCCATGATCGAGTTGCTTTACTCAAATTGAAGTCTGATGACTGAAAGCCAGATGATAATTCTGTTCATCAGATGTGAGCAGAAGACAAGAGCGTAAAGAAGATCACGGGTTTAAATCATTGAAGCTAACCACCGGTCACAAAATGATATCCTGCTCAAAGTGGCATCTGTGAGCCTGCTCTTGCAGAAGCCTTCTCGGATCAGTAGCTACAAAAAAAACTCTAAAAAGTGTGTTTAGCAATTGAACAAACTTTTCTTGCCTTCACTTTGTCAGACAGTTTAAAAGCTAACACGCATGTAAAATTGCTAAACATCAATGGTTAATTGCTAAAAAGCACTAGCCATTTACACACTAAACCCGTTTAGCATTTTAAACATGTTTACAAAGTGAAGGCAAAAATGTGTTAGAAAATTGTTTAATCCCTCCCCCAGTTTTTACAGGGGACTTTCATTGCGCTTGTATATGCGTAAAGGGCGCATTTTAATGATATCGTTCATGTATGTTGGTTATGTGAAGTAGTTCGAATGGCACCAAGTAGGCCACCCCCCAAATGACACCCCAAGATAAGTACCCTTCTACCTTCCCATTCTCAGTATTGAAATTAACATCTGAAGCTTCTCATATTGTTTATGGTCTTGAATTTCCAAGAAAAAACACATGCTTGTCATCAATAACAAAAAGTGGAAAATCAACCGACGTGATATTGTACAAGTACGTACATACGTCACCAAATTATAAAGAAATACAAAAGAATTTTACAACATCATCTCGGGATTCTCAGTTTTGAGACGAGAAAGCTACAAATTTCAGAACTAATACCAAACAACATTATAAACAAATTCGATGTGTCAAAATTTTGAATTCATGTGTCGGAATTTAGTTATTGAAAAAAGTCACTAATGACGTCATCCATTTTTCTTAATTCCTTTATTTAAGAAAATGGATATTAAAATATCTTTTATTTGAAAAAAGATATAAAAAATCCGCATACATTTTGTTGATAAGCTAAAATCGCTATATAGTGAACATTGCTGCTTCACAACTGTAAAAATAAAATGTCCCGGGGTGAAATGTTAAAAGGTAATGTATTTCTTTAAAATGTTGCATTGCTTCACAGTCTTGGGAAATTTTCCCTCTCAGGGGGATCAAAAGGCCAATTTTCCCGGTCAGAGGGCAAAAAAAAACGGCTGATTTAGCATGATTTTTGCACATTTTTTCCCGGCCAAAGTTCGTCAGGGGGGGCAACTTCCCCCTGCCCCCTCTTCTTCGCCTGTAACGCCAGTGCATTGCATTGTGGGAATTATGACGTATGTACGTACGTGTACGTATACGTACTTGTACGCTTTCGTCTGGACTGTTAATATCCTAACATATTCGAGAATTGTCTATCTGTGTGTATCTCAATGACTTAGTAGGAAAATAGAACGAGTAGATATATAGTTGCTGTGCGATACAAGCAGTGTGTGACATTCATCATTGATAATTATAATGTACAATATGTACTGTCGGAGCAGCTCATCAGCTTTATGCTACTTGTGGAAGTCAGTTAGCTATTTTTAAGGTTCAAATTGAACGGTGGTTGGACCAAAACTACGTCATTCAACAAAAAGGACACCAGAGAATGACACATAACAATTGTATTATTAACCAGGTAAAATGTCACATTTGTACAAATATACTATAATCTCGAACAAAGTTAAACTATAAAGTTTGAAAATAATAGAACTTACCTGCCGGTAGCGTTGTAGAATCCCATTTCCTTACAAGCAACATCGGCTTCTCTGACTCCAATCGTCACCTACACATACTGTCCCCCATTCACCATTAAGAAGATACTCTATTCGACCCTGAAAACGAGTCTCTCCACAAGCTAGCGAGGACCCTCTGTGATTGACAGAAAATTGATATCGAAATGACAATAACATCAATATACAACATAAAAGCGAATGCTGTCGCCACCGCAAAATATATCTGTTACGATGTAAAATTACTATAATACGAATCATTTGACCCTTAAAGACGAGGTAGTCTTCAGGATTCACATAAAGGAGAAGCTGCTAATAAATTTATAAACAAAACAATTATTATGTTACTGTGAACCGTAATGTGTCTACCTTTTACACAGCTATGTCAACAGCTACAAATTGGCACTCTTCTCCCCCCCCCCTTCTCTCTCTCTCTGGTACGAGGTTAGACAATCGTGCATTTGTAGATGCAGATGCGGCGATGAGCACTGGAAAAGCGCCCATTGCCCAGCGGTTCAGGAATGTGGCAGAGATATCGAATCGAGCGGGTTCCTTGAACTATGCGGGGCAATTTCTGAACACAGTGGGCATGGGCGCTCTCACTGCATTACAGCAACTGCCATCTGCTTACGCCCCGGTGTTCTAAACTCGTAGTGTGGTGGGTGGTGTGTGTGTGTGTGTTTGTGTGTGGGTTGTGAAATGTTTTTACATTTTTTTTTTCGTTTTTGCAATGAAAGGGAAAGAGGCTAACGATTGTTAGTAGTTATTGGAAATTGATGAAAGTATACCTCAAAATAAACAACTTATACCTTTTATCATGAACACCTCATAGATGACAGAACAGTTTTAAGAAATGCCTAGTTGTTTCTTTAGTTTTTACCACTAACAGATGTTAATCCTCACAGATCATTCTGAAAAAATTCGGGGGGGGGGTTACCACCCCTGATTTTTTCGTATAAAACATCATTTCTTGTTGGGTTATCGTGTTGTAGCTACATAGGGTTTCTTCACATTAAGTAGAAACAAATATTCAATGTTTCTTAATGGGATGGAGACGTCTAGTGAATAATCCCTTAGAGTTAGTCATAACTTATTGGAAGCAAATCTCCAAAATCAAGGTTTTACGACCATTTTCGCCTTCATGCAACAAAAATTGGTATTTATTTGGCAATGTATGCCAAAAGCAATACATTTCACGGGTTATTACTCTTAAAAATAAGAAAAAATCTAACTATGTCAGTATGTGTACAGTGCATCATGCGTAACAAAAGTTACCATTTTTTTGGCCCCCCCCCCCCCCCCCATTACACAGTAAAGTATAGGGGAAGGGGCAAAAAACCCCCACCCCCCCCACACCTTTTCGCTTAAAAATGACCGCAAAGGATGAACTACAATTACAAAAAAAACATTAGATCATAATCGTTTGAGTGTTTTGTGTGCGAGGAGAAGGAATAATCCCTTAGGGGGGGATGGAAACCCACCCCCCCCCGCCTTTGTCGGACGAGGGTTAACTGAGAACAAGACCAAATGATTTCTGTTCGTCTGATGATCAATAAGACCATTTTGGTTCTGTTAGTTTTTTACATTCTACCATGACTGCTGAACACCGGTAGAAATTGAAATGAAAATTGATTACTGACCGGATGCCAATGGACGTCAAAATGCTTGATTCATGATTCATGAGATATAGATATATATATATTAATATTAATATATTCGCATCTCATTGGCTTAGGGGGAGAGGAAGCGATCTTTTGATATTCACTCATTTTACGGCGCGTGGGGGAAAAATCACCTTCCCCTTACGCCTCCCTTGTATGGATTTATTCCGTCAAAAAGATCGAATTAATTATGCAAAAATGAAGGATAATCCTCTAGGAATTAACAAAGGATATGAATATTAATTACTTTAAATAACTATAAGAGCTCATATAACCTAATGGAATTATACATGATTACCCCTAACGACTAGTTATTAGCGAAATATATATTATATATATATTATATATATATATAATATATATAATATATAATATTATTAATTATAATATATATAACTAACACAAAAGTTGACCAATTCAGCCAAAACTAGAGGAGTAGAGTGCTCGATGCATGCGCAGAGCATATATTAATGTTTAGGGACGCTCACTACAGGCTGTTTTCACGCCCTTGAGGCGATCGTCAGGTGATATTTCCTTTTATTATAATAACAAAACAAAACGCAACAAGAATATATATATATTCGACGGAGGCAAACTTGGAAGAAAAGAGAATTAATGACTTTTGTCGTAAACAAAAGAGAAATAATTGACTTGTGTCACGACCTGTTTGACGTCGCCATGGGCAGCTACGACCGAAGCTGAAAGTTTTGTGACCTCATCGGCTTGTACATTCCTCACCATTACTATCCAAGAAGTTCGACAAGGGGGAAATTGGACTCTACAGAGACGACGGTAGCAGTTTTACACAGAAAATACGGCACCGCATCCGAGGAATCAGGAAAGACATCAAGACATTCAGAGATCACGGCCTCAACATCACCATCGACTGCAACCCGAAAGTCCAACTTCCTCGGACACACCTCAAACTTAGACAACGGCAAATACTACCCACACCGCAAACCCACGACCGACCGTCTACATCCACACCGCTCTCCAACCACCACCAAACATACATCAAGAGCCTACCAGCCTCCATAAGCAGAACGTATATCAGATAAATCATGCAACAGAGATACCTTCAACAACGCCAATCAGCATTCTAAATCGACGCTCTGAAAACAGCGGACCGATGAAAACGAGGAACTCACATACAATGAACCGTGCAACAGGACGACCCGCAAACGTAAAACGTAACATCATTATGGTTTAAACCCGCCTTCCGCACAAGAACGTCTCCCCAACATCGGACGATCTCATCAAGCTCATCGACAAAACATTTTCCCAGCCGGCCGATACCAAACCAACAAGATATTCACGGAACACCGTCAAGGATGCTACAGCTGCATTTTCCAAACGTCGCCGCATCATCAAAACCCACAACAAAGAAGATCGCCGCAAAAGATAATCAACCTACACAACTTGGATGCAACTCTGCCGCCAAACAAGGACCTGTGCCCCTGAAAGGAAAACTTTTGTTTGAACTAACATCATCTACAGCGCCGAAGTCAAAGTAGGCGAACAGGGACTTAGCCAAACTTTACATTGGACTGACGGAGCCACCTTTCAAGACTAGATTCACCAAACCACAAGACATCCTTCAGAAATGAAAAAAGCACCAGAACAGCACAGAACTCTCCAAATACGTGTGGCAGCTAAAGAAGAACAACCAAACCCTACGACACCACATGGTCAATCGTATCCAGCGCCCGACCGTACTCCAGTGGAACCAAGAAATGCGACCTCTGCCTCACCGAGAAGCTGGATATCATCAATGCCGACAAACGCAGACTACTCAACAAGCGACCCGAACTGATATCCAAGTGCCGCCACGAGAACAAATTCTACTTAGCAAACCACTCCAGCATCACCTAGGATAATACGACTACCATACCTCTCCGCTGTCCGCAATTTGTCATCTTCCATCTCATGCCGCCATCTACGACCACCAACTTCTCTCTACGACGTCCGCAACACCGCTATATATTCTCCGCATCCACCGAATAGCAGCCAGTTGTCTGATGATGATGATATATATATATATATATATATTTCATATATATATCTTTCAAAATTATCGGACTTTAGTACAAAAAGTCCGAAAATTTTGAAAGCATTATCCATAACGCCCCTAAACTGCATTTAAGTGCACTCTTGAAAAAGAAAATAACGAAGATACTTTGATTTACCTTTTGAGCAGGATATGGCAACGTCTTCATGATGATCACAACCTGTAACACCCAAGGTATTGTGCAAACAGTCGAGAAGTGACTCTTCATTTCCCTCGCAACTCAGTTCATCCAACCAGATTCGCCCTTTGCCTGCATAGCCAAATGTTGCCAAGTCGACAACTTTTCCACCGGGGTATCCAAGCTGTCTACACACCATTCTTGCCATGCGATTATCAAAGCGATCGTCACACACAGTTCCAAGCTCACCATCATGCAAAACGTGTAAAATCCCTTCACTACGATCCGAGCCATGCATTAAAATGGCATCACCTTTTTAATTAAAGTAAATATATTTTGAGTGTTAAATTTCTAAAGCTTCTGCGATTACTTTGTTTGTTTGATTGCTTTTCTGTAATTCGGATTTGTTACTTTAACAATTTACATTAAACTTTACATTAAATAACAAACTGTAGAAAAATACTCACTAATATGAATTATTTAAAGGTGCAACGAGAGATTTCAAATAATAGGTGTTCTATCAAAAATATGTCCATAACGGATTAAGCTGAGAAGCCCATGTTTTCAATTTTAATATAAGTATATACAAATCACCTTTTGTTTTCATTTTAAGTTATTTCTGTAGTGAAATAAAAGGTACGGAATCTATTGAGTGTCTAATCCATATGAAATCACTTGTGTGTTTAGCAATTGAACACTTTTCTTGCCTTCACTTTTTAAACATGCTTAAAAGCTAAACATGCATGTTAAATTGCTAAACATCAATGTTTAATTGCTAAACACTAGCCATTTACACACTAAACATGTTAAGCATTTCTACATGTTTACAAAGTGAAGGCAGAAATGTGTTTAGAAAAAATGTTTAATCTCTAAACACAGTTTTTGCAGTGTATATATCACAGAAAGTATGGATTTCTTGAAATCTCTCGTTGCACCTTTAAGGTAGTGGGCTACCATATTTTTTTCTGTAAATGAAATTCATTTATTGACATAATAAACATATAGGGGATACAGACAAAAATATGTAATTTCAAAGTCATATGTCACCTAATTTGCATAATAATGGCAGCCATCTTGGATTTTAAAGCGTTCCAGCCATTATTGCAGAGGTGAATAATGATTTCATGCTTAAATTGTGCATTTTTACGGGTACAATTTGACGCTAAATAGCCTTTTATTTGAATGTATTCGTTAACGGGGTAAATTTTACATTTTTCACCGTTTCCGTCAATTTTCGCAATAAAGTGTCTCATTTTGTGATTTTGACCCATATACAATTAAAATAAAGGACAAATTTTGGGGGAACATAAGTATCATAATGTCCGCATACAGGCTACATTTGAGCGCAATAGCAATAAATTTTGCAAAAAGGCCTAACAGTTTGTAAAAGCTAGTCGTTTCGAGAAAATTGCCTTTAAATTCTAGAACACTAACAATAATTTTTAAGCATATTTTTTCATTTTAATTTTATTTTTGAGAATGAATAGTGAGATAATAAATTTTAACATTTAGAAACATGTTTTGTTGAAAATTTGATATTATTTTAATAGTTATTAATATTTTTGCTTAATATTTTAAAAATCGCCGCTTGAGGAACAATAGAAAACTTAAGAAATTTGTAGAATACAAGAATTTAAATATTTGCATTACTATTTTAATATTATTTGTGCCATGCAGTCTTAGGCAAAAATGATCTTACACAACCGCATACATTTCGTATAATTAATATTCGAATAATATATGCCTTAAATAACCTACATTGCGATTTTACATGTATTGATATAGAGAAACACCTGCGCAGCGTAATATTTGCTTATGTGTTTCACACCTAAAGTTGCTACATAATCTGACCGGTGTAGAAGTAATTAAAGTCCGGCGAACAATAGTCCGGGAACAATGGTGAACAATAGGGCAATCGATTCCGTTGACTCTTCACGTAACATTAGTTTCACGCTTTATTCTGTTATCGTCTATGGAGCCCCGGACTGTGGCTCTCGCCGGATTATATCTGCTTTCACACCGGAATGTCGGATTTTCATCAAATAAAAACAAATTATAGCTGAAAGAATTATCATTGATAACTTGGAAATTGATTATTCCAAGCCATTTATAGTAGTCCCTAACCTTAATTGTTTCAATATGATATTTCTTCTCACAAAAATTAAATATATATATATAGTCAAACTGTTTTTTACTTTTTTTAATAACTAAGTATTGATATAATCCTGAATAAATTTAAGCTACAAACATTATTTGTTACCTTCATTAAGGCCTGCTGGTGGTGCCAATGGTTTTGGATAGGTACCTCTACCTATTAATTAAATAATAAAACAATTTGACTACATGCGAAAAACATTCAACAGATATTCTATTGTCCCATATTGAAATGTAAAAGAAATGTAATCTTTACAAATTTATAAAATTACATTGATTTAAAGTATGTTGGGTATATTTGCCCTCTTGGCATCTTCTCGTGGTTACAGGGAGGGGGCACTTTCCCACACACTTCAATGGGGGACAAAATTCCAGATGCTACAAGTGTATAGGTATACCTACAAAATTGAATTCAATGTAATTTTATCAATTAAGACATTGACCTTTGCTGAATAAACATTTAACCTTTAGCCTATTTTGCTGTATATCTCCATAACTATGCATTTTACAGACAGGTCACCCTAGACTTTTTTTACTCCTTGTAAAAAAGTCTTGGCTACCGCCAAAAAATATGGCTGATCGGATCTTGGGAGATAGAACAAGCGCGCATGCGCAGATTGGAACGGCGACCAGTAGCGATATTACTGAGATGTATTGAACTAAGGTTTAAGATCAGATTCTGTAATGTAACTGAGACAGCGATTGCCATAGTAAATGCACTTAGCAGTTCCCCAAATTACCGCTTG
>JAMKCH010004801.1:0-100890 GCA_023653785.1 Ophioderma brevispina | reverse complement strand
CTCTTCCAATTACCAAAAATATGTTCAAGCAGGCCCTTAAGATCTAATTTTGTGTTATCCCTTTAATTCTATTTTTTATAGTAGTACTATTTTATTAAGTATCTTTATGCAGGTGATCACTTATGGGGGGATTAATATAGGAGTCTTTGTTCTTAAGGTGAACTCCCAATATATTTTGTTATTTACTTTATGTAATTCAAGAATTTAAATTTTACTCCAAGTCTAAGTGTGTAATCTGCCATTAGTAACGTGCAATTCTGTGGTTGCGAAATATTTTGGCTATCTATTGTATTCTATTCATTTTAACTTAATTACAGTTAGAATATATTGTTGGCTACCCATTGTATTGCCTATTTATTGATATTTGTATAATTCTTTTGTTAGATTTACTGGTTATCATCAACTCATTGTCTTAAGATAAAGTGCATATAATTTCTTATAGATATTTTAATATCACTTAATATCAAGGTGTGTTTTTTTCAATGATAGTGGCCACAGCGGGCTGTGACCACCAGCACCTCTTACTCTGTATATGATGTGTACTTTTTAAAATTGTGTTCAACTATTTATTTGCTTACTTTAATATGTGTTTGTAATTTAAGCTTTTAATCATTAGTGTATGTTATTTGTATTTTATGATGGCCACTGGCCACCTGGGCACCATGGAGAACAATGTTTGTCATTGAATGGTCTCCCCAGGTTGTAAATAAAAACGAATAAATAAATAAATAATAAGTGTTAAGCTGTATTTTACGGTACGATTCAAATACGTGGGGGTATTGGTTGCTGACCTTTTATTTCAGCAAAATATAATTTTGAATGCATGGGCCTTTGTACAATAGATGTGTAGTGCAAGTGTGGCAGATACGGGTTTATAAATTCAACTGTTGCTTAATTACAAATTGCAACATATGTTAAATGTATGCTAATTATATCGATTTATACATATTGCTTGGAATTTTATTATTTCAATTGCGTAAGTTCAGGCTGCCGGTTGCTAAGGCCAATACTGAATGGCAAGACTAACATCTATTTGGAATTAACCACTACCACTAAGTCAAAAAATCCGGGCATAGAGTCAGGTTGTTATTTTGATGTTTTATCAATTAGGCTAAATATAACAACACATATTATTTCCTACATTTGCATATTTATGATATTTTTTTTTTAATTTCCATCAACCTACACCACTTTTATTTTATTACAAACCGTAGCAAAACATGTTGAGAAACCATTGTCTCTTTGTAAGAGTAGCAAACATCTTTGAAAATGTTATACAAGCATGGCTTCATATTTGTTTTAAACAAAGTAAAAATATCAACATTTTACTTGTGTAAAAGTATATGGTTGTTAAACAACATGGGGTCAATAGAGTATTAATTTTAATAACATTTCGGAGTGCTCTGTATATCGCCCTATATTTTAAAATGCTAGAAAATGGTGATTGTTTTTACAAATTATATTATTATGATACATGGTGTGTTCCTAAATAAGAAAAATAATTTATTTCTGACATAAAAATGTCAAAAACAAGCTTTTTTGCAACATTTGCGCAATTTTTCCCCTTATACATTTTTATTTGCAAAAGAGGTTCCGCTATTAGGGGGTGTGTTATTTCACAAAAGTACAAGAAGAATGAATGTTACCCCCAGCCCAAAATATGGAGACAACCCTAACATAAAACAACCTACCTTTATAAAAAAAATCAATCAATAACATCCCCTGTACATACCCCTAAGGTTTTTACCACCAAAAATAGTTATAGTCAGGTAGCCATGGTCCAACTTATGGCCTGACCGTAAAATTGAGTATGGACACAATTTTTCTGCTGAAAATGATAGATAAGGGTGTGTAGAATAAGAATCTGCCGGGTGCCACCTGGGCATCCTTGAGCATTTTGAGAAATTCAAGATGGCGTCGCCATTAATGATAATTATATATTCAACCCTATATTATCAAACTATGGAGTTATTAGATATACTTTAGGACCCAATGAACAAATGCATGGCACTTGTAAGATTGAGTCATACTCCAAATTCAAAATGGAAGCCAACTCTAATAATTTTAAAATATGCCATTGCGCTTACATCAAACATTTGGAAAACTTATTTTATGTTAATATCTATTCCAGAAGACCAAAATTACATATATTTAAGACAAAACCAGCAGTTTTAGGGAATCCTGTATTTTTTACGGGTGTTGCAAAATACACGTCATTTTCCCATAGAGTTTGTACAGTAACGGTTTAGCAATGTCCACGATGAAATTGTTTGTTTTCAGCACATAAAGAGTTAATTATTTTTAATGTTACTAATAATTGTTTACTTACATGTATGTGTGAACTTATATCAGCAAAAAAAATCGCTTTGGTTCTTTGATTTTTAAAAATAGTCTTCAGAATGACTTCCAATAGTGCCCAAGGGGGGGGGGGGGGGGGGGGGGGGGGGGGGGTGGTTCATGGGGACCCCCACTAATTAACAGCTTTGGTCTTGGCCCGATTTATAATTATTTTGGTATGAAAAGCGCATTTAAAAAGGCAGACAATTATCAAAAAAAATCGGCGCAAAAATCCCACGCCGAAAGCTGCCGCGCGAAAACAAATGTTGGCGGTCCAAAGGAAACCCCCCACACCCCCTTGGTCACTAAGTGCTAATTAAACATCAAAGCTAATTATGAGTTTGATATGCATTAGTTCTTTTCTTGAATACTGTTGGAAGCACTCCATTGCAAAATTCCTGGAAGTGGATGCCAAATTGTGATTAGCCTAAAATAATAAATAAAAAAAAACACCAAAGCTGAACTACCTGTACCGTTGTTGGAAAATAATCTAATTTTAACCCAAAATGGGCTGGATTAAATAGAATTTTGTGAATTTTTGGTCAACCTAAAAACAATTCTGAATCAAGTCTAACAATCCGAATCTATGGATGTTTTTTGTAGATCTTGCTAATCTTATTTACTAATGGCAATTCATGCATTATTCACATGGCAAGGCTTCCGATTTGGAAACCTTATTTCAAAAACTTTCAGAGGGTGTGTACAGGGTTAGAATAGTCGGATTTCAGTAAAATTGATTTGTTCTAGTTTATTTATGGTGTCTCCATATTTTGAGCTGGGGCTTCATTTTTTTAATTATCACCTCACAATCCCCCCCCCCCCCTGTCCCGCATCGTCTCTGGGACACACCCCGCGACCCCTTCTACAATAATTAATTTTCATGCCTGTTTTCCTATCCCTAAGGCTTGTACAGTGGATAACAAAATCACAGATTATTCAAAACCTCACGTGTCCTCTCTTTCCACTGAGCGACCCAATCTCGGTTATCAATGCTTACATAATTAAATTTATAGTCTTTGGGGTTACGATCCTCGTAGTAATTGGCATTTATTTTTATGGTTTGTTGGTTGGTTGGTTTGTTTTGAGTTGATGGCGCCTTCAGCAAAATGCACTGTAAAATTATTTTACTCAACGTTGAGTAAAAAAGTCACATGCTCTTGAATGTTGAGTAATCTAGTCAAAGTTTGAGTAACCGTACTCAAAGTTGGGTACACCTTACTCATTTTTGGCTAACTTAAACTCAGCTTGTGTAAGGTTTACTCAACGTTGGCTTAGATTTACTCAACATAAAGTGTTGTGACCTTATACCCACTTTTTTTGGAGTGTGGCTATTTGCGTCAGATTACTATGCAGTATATTACAATGCCATTACGAAATTCCATTCATATCCTTTAAAAAGGCGATACTTGCCTGTTTGCAACTTTCATTTAAACGCATTATAAAAACGGTATATTTACGGAGCCCCACCAGCTGTTTGCCAGACTAAAGCCATTCCACATCCAAGTACTATAGTCCACTTGAATTCAAGGTCAGTACTCACAGGCAGATGAGATATCGGGCCAATACCATGTCGCCCTTAGTTCACACGGCCTAGCATCCACGCTCCAGTTGCTGCAAATTCCTAGACCCTCTCCACCCGCGGCATCCACAAGTCAAGTCACTGCCTGGTGAATCCAAGCTGTAAACCCAATCCTGGACGACACTGATTACCGCGGTGCATTTTACAGAAAACAACAACAACAGGTCACCATAGACTTTCACGCCTTGTTACCACAAGGCAAAAAATTTGAGCTATACTAATTTGGACCATTAATTTAAAATTTACCCCTGTAGAAAAATTTACGCCACCCTATGGAAATCGCCGACATTTTCCATAGGACAATGTCTTTGATATCAAATCATGGTCAAACCTACTGCCAAAGATTAGTCGGGATTGAGATTTTGACTTAACTATATGTCCCTTTAACTAGCATGATCATGACTAAGTTTGCCTATCTCCGACGTTGGGGTAAAGCCGGCTTAAAAATTGATATTTATAAACCAAATATGCACATTCCCGCTTTAATTCTACAGGCTATGGGAATAAATTGTTTCTCCTCCACTCCTGTGTTAATAATATAATTTAAAAAAAAAAAAAAAAAAAAAAAAAAAAAAATATCGTTCCTCGTACCCTCGAGTGCTCTGCCGCTCACCAAAATTCGAACTCTTTCAAAGGACTTTTAACGGCATAGGCGTCCGTTGGTGTTCCTACTATGGTATAGATCGTCGTCATTGCCATACCGGGATTGTCACAATTATCCTTCACTGGAATAGTGGCTCACATTTCCTTCATCATCACTGTTTCGTGTGCACTTCCTGTAACCTTTTTGTTGCCTTAATAAAACAATCACACACACCGTATAGACAAGAATTTATATCAAATATAGGATTGGACAATTTTACATACTTTTCATAACTTCCACCATCAGTAGATATTTTTTACATTGAACAAATACAAGCTATTAACAATCGGGACCATGGCCGCTTTAACACCTCGACTGTACGGTACTCATGGTTCCGATTATATGGGCAAATCATCATAAAGCTCTCACTACACATTGTGTGGTTCGTATTGTGTTTGAGATTAGCAAACCTGGCGCAGATTGAAACTGCTGCCAATGTAAAGCTTATCTCTGTCCTAAATTTCACAAGCACTGTGCTCTTTGTATAGTGCGCTCTTCGTGCACCGTCGGAAGATTGGTGGCCCTAATCATGCTCCAGAACCATGACCAGTCTTATTACCTCATAAGGCAGCTATCATAATTTTTCTACTTCAATCCACAACTCTAAAATACAAATAAAATCATAAACTAAATTTTGTTCCTGGAGGGGATTCGAACCCACGAACTTTAATCACAAGACGTGCGCCCACAGACACACGCCACGCAATCCGAGGCGGCAGGAAGTCTTTTTTTTTGTCATACTTCATATAAAACATTAACGGAATAATCGCACACTAATGAATATAGCGCCCCTATGAGACGAGTTGAAATATATGCTCTGGAGCATATTTCGGCTCAAAATCTCCAAGAAGTCCTACTTCTGTTTGTGTCCCATCCGCGTGCCATTAACAGTCGATTATACCGACAATATGGAATCAATGGAATGCATACCCGTCCGTAATTTTTTCGGCCACTGGTGAAGGTTAGACCCTCCTCGGGTCCACGGTGATAAAAACGCTAAGCGACTGGAAACTTACACTATACTCTTTTCAACCATATCCGTGGACCCTCCGAATCTGTGGTGAAAACGTCTCCAATCTCCCCCGAGGTCGGGGAATTACTCCGCCACAAACAATTCGTCCAAACACATGTTCTGGTATACTCGCACGGTCTCTCGACGTGCCGTATGTGCGTAAGCGACATAGAGCCAGACCAATCAGTGTTACTGCTATTTTTTGCGCAGGGAATTTAAACGTGCCCTGACTGAACTGATCGCTGTTGACAGCCACCTGTGCCATGGGTTTGTCGCACGCGCCCATTGTGGTTTGGCTTAGGCAGGTGTTTGGCCTCCAAAGTCCCAATCGATTCCTTGGTTTAAATGTTTATTTGACTTTTTGATGATGCATGTTTATTGCAACTAACAAATATAAGAGTACAGTAGTGGTTAGTATTTTTTTTACACTGAATCAAATATCCCGGAAACCTTGTGTAACATTTATTGCTCCAATTCTATAAATATGTAATAAACAATTTTTATTGTGATAGTTTGTCACTATTGAATAAGATCTCCATTCTAATTTTATTTGCAAATTTCAATAACCTGCGCCCTCATTCATCTTAAATGAAGCTTGATGAATACAATTTTAATCATTGCTCGGATCGAAAACGGTCTCAGATATCTATAATTACTAAAAACAGATCTGCCTGTCCCTCTCTGGCTAATGCAATTCGTTTATACTTTGGACATATTCTGACACAAACGGTTGGAGGGGGGGTGGCACTCACATATGAAATGGATATGGGTGTTAGGCTCGTGCTTCCAAACCCAGGGCATTCGGTGACAGAGGACTGAAACAATAGGGGCCTTTGGGTGATAGATAGCCAATTAACCACCCCCCAAAATAGGGGGTTTCCTAGTGACAACTATGCAAAATTTTTCCCTAATGGGGTCTTGGGTGAGATTTTATTTTTCTTCTTCTCCAATAATTAGGGGTCTTTTGGTGAATTGGTAAATTGTCACAAAAGATGGGGTCTTGGGTGAATTTAAAAAATACGGGGGTGTTTGGGTGACAAGGAACTGGGTCTAAACACCTAGCTTACACACCGTCCGCTTTTCCAATGTGGTAGTGTTGGGGGGGGGGGCTAATGGGTCCTACTATTTAGCATGAAGGTAGTGGGAGGACAGTCTGAGTGTGTTATCAGGGTTTTAGAGAGTGACCCAAAAGGTCAAATATCATCTCGAGGTCAATTTGGATAGAACTACTTGACCTGGCACACAGAACAGAGTCTGTGGTCCAAGATCGCACCATAGTAAAGGGTCACACATGGTGGAGATGCACTAGTTGGTACTACCTTCGGCAAATTACCCTTAGAAATGGCTTAACGGTTTTTTCAGCGCGGCAGTGGTCTGACACCTGGAGGGGGAGAATTTTCCCCTGACGCGAACGGGCTTTTACCGTGCGCAGCGGGCTGTAGGTTACCTATTTATTTTCAGAATGGATCAGCCCATCCTCAATATGGAGAAATACTACAACCAACAATTAACCACCAACAACACAAACAAACATAAACGAGGAGAAATCACAACAATTTTCTGATTTCTTATCTTCTCCTTCCCCGTCTTTTTTATTTTATTGTTCTTGTTTATTTCCATACTTGGGGTGCACTCTAATAGGTGCTCTGGAAACAATATATGTAACAAATAAATGATATCACCAAGCACGAAAGTAAACTGTAATTCTGCATAATTAATGCACTGTCAAAACTTATTAAATGAGCTATTCATTAGCTGCGGTCGCGTAATCGATAATGAGACCTATAAGTCGCATGCATTGAGTCCAACCTGTTGTGGTCGTATCCATGGCCTCCCGGATTAGCATTCAAAATTAACCAAGACATGTGCGCAAGGTAATTGCGGTCACGTTACTTGTGTGATTCGATACTGCTGGAGACATTTTCCCTACGATTCGTACCGTCTCGGCGGGCTACTCCGTACCTACTAGTGTTAATTCCAGGACCCCTGTGCATTCACTTCTGTGGAAAGTTGGTTTGTCGGGGATGGTAAGCTGAAAAGTCCTCCGGTTTTTAGTTTAGCATTAATCTTTTAACCAAGTGCGCTGAAACCCGAGACAGAGCCGAACTTGGGGTAACAGTCTAGTGAAAGGTGAACTATCAACGGAGCGTAATCACCGGCTTATGTATATTGTGCATTGAGCGCGGTAATTTTCGCCCACGAATGTATGCTCAATTCGGCTGTGCCCAGCGGCAACCCTCCGATTACACAACCACAGTTTATAATTCCAACTTCAACCGTCCATGTTTGACTCAGAATGAAATGCAATAAATTGCATAAAAGTAAAAGCCGCTTGCACTACAAACATTCTGCTTTAAAGCATTCCGTACATATTCCGGATACATGTTTGTATAATCGATAGTTTTATATATTTTAGACCCCAAATAACTGATATTTTTTAGCAATTACAACAAATCTTGGCAAAAAAGAAAGGAAAAAAAAAAGCATAAAACATCATCAACACCACCAAAACAACATCATGATCGCTTAAACTCGCACAGTTTCAATGGTGTTAATGATATGAGGTGTTTGTTAAAACTCCAATGTATCACCTGCTGCCCACAAGTAGGGCATTTGGCCAACCTGATAAGTCGCCATTATCTGCTCGATTTGGTATTGGAATTTCCATGCCTAAGAAAACAGTGGTTGTCGTGGGAGGAAATGAATTTTGGCTAGAGACAGATCAGTTCATTAAGATCTTGAAGGATCAGAGTGTAAGGAAGCCCAAATACATGTCTATCCTTGCCCAAATGAACTGGTAATCTATAGCTGCTATTATATAGCCATCAGGGCACTCTATATCAAGGACCTGATAATTATTGGAAAGATTTTCACATGATTTAAGGTTTTAACCACTGCTCAGTGCCGTAGAAGTCAGGCTTTCCCGAATCGAGGACGCCTGTACTCCTGGATTTTATTTAGGCTCTCTAAATTGATATTTAACATCATTGGCCTTTACCAAACAGTATGAGTTGTAGGTAGTGCACGTGTAATGGATTCATATTTCAAACGGTGGGCGGGTGAGGAATCTGCAGTAAGGAATGCAAGTGGAGTTCTTCTTATTTTTACGGGATGTGATGTGACCTCTGATATGACGTCACAAAATTATCATATTTTGTTGGATACCAATTTGTTTGTTACAGGAATACCACCTGTTGTTACAAGAATGACTTCCACCATTGGTTCAATAGCAATTTCATGTTGGAATGGCAACGTTGATGCATTGATGGCAAATATAAATTTGGGGAATAACTTATTGGGCCAATATTGACATTCTCATTGTCATTAAAAAGAGTGACAAGCCAACATTACTAGTTTGCCATGCCAATTGCCAATGCTTCCAACGTTTGCCAATGTTGGGCCAACATAGTTTGTTATAATGGGCTGTTGACATAACGAAGGGGCATGATGGTCACAACTGATCATGATCAGTCTTTACTAATTCCTCAGTCATGTGTGAACGCATTCACATATCTGGTTTTTTTTTTCATGTACGAGAAAAGTGCTTTTATGTTGTATGAGAATATAAAATGGAGTCATATGAAAAAAAATAAGTTTGCATGAAACTAATGATAAACACTTTAAATGTTTGTGAGAAAAAAGAAAATGCCAACGATCTAAAAACCATCCTGTATATTATACCCCTAGCGATAATATAACCAAGGTCATTCTCTATACGAGGCGTCTCCTGGGAGAAATTCGTTTTTTCGGCAAGTCATTGAAAACAAGTGAGACTAGCGTTATTGGACCTTCACCAGACCCCATGATACCGTGTATCTGTACGAATGGCCAACGGCAACTCGCGCTAATTGCATTGTTTTACGCAAGAATACTTCGGGGATTACATAACTAATTCTAGAGTGAATTTGTAACAAGATAAAAATGGTCACAAAGATATAAGCATAGAATATGTATAGAAAATTACAAGACCAAGAGCCATCTTGAACAAATCACTTGTTAGAAGAAAAGCCAGGAGAGTAAACATACAAAGGCACTAATTATATAATTAGAAATAGATGAGATTATACAATACAGCACGAGATAAACAAATAAGACAATAATGACTGCTGTACCATATGTTGCTCCACAGTGGCGCCCTAAGCACTTGGGTGGATTTGTCGCGCGTTATAAGAATTAAATATTATTATTGTTATTATTACTGCACTCTCTCAATTGACAATAAAGGTGTACATGATATGTAAGATTGATATGTAATATATTGAATCATCATATGATAGGAAAATATAAATGATGTCGAGTATTATTTTTTGAGGATCATATAAACTTATAAGAACGATCAACTTCCTTAAACACACTAGGATTGATTAATTATAACAAATACAATATATTTATGCCATTATTATAAATACAGCACAACAAGTAAGCCTCCCCCTAAATTACTAATTACTAATTTCTTATGTAGGAACTTCGTCAAAGTCACGATTAATAATATTTCAATGATTGTTAGGTAACTGTTGTGTGAAAATTAGAGACATCCGTAACTTCATGAATGACTCGGCGCAGATCAAAGACAAAAAGAGTGATACCATTACTTCAGTTAATTGACAAACAGTTCACTTAAAAGTTGAGTACCGTTCTTTAATGTGTATAGCCAGCCGTAGACGTAGATCCAACACTTTTATTTAACTCTTGACATAACTTTCTTATGGCACTTATTCAGAGCGTGTGAAATTTGAATACTGACTGATATGCTGACTTGTATGTTGTGGAAATTCTTCGTCCACATGTTGTACCATATGCTGCTGTCTATGGTAATGCAGAGTATGTGGGTACGCACATTACTGAACATCAGTACTTTTAAATAAGCTGTTTGTCAATCAACCGATGTATTGAAATCACTTTCTGAATTTTAAAAATGCCTCATTTTGTCTTTGATCTGCACTCAGTCAACCGTGAAATAACACTATCTCTCATTTTTCACTCAACAGTTACCTACCAATCACGATAATTATTAAGAGTTACTTGTCATGACTTTGACAAACGTCTTAGAAAAGAAGTTTTTAGTTACATACTTAAAACCCTCATCTACCGAAGATTTTTTTCCGCCTTAGTCGCTAAAACGCCCTTTTGGGTGCCAAATTATTTAAAGTAATTGTCAATTGACATTTTGCGCACCTTTTTATGCAAAAATCAAATATTCAACAGGGTATAGGTAAGATACAGGGTGATCCCAAAGTGATAGAGGGGTATGGCAATCACCCCCCCCCCCTTCGAGAGAGAAGTAAAACATTGTGATTAGTATCATGTCTTTATATATTTTAAAATATCAAAACTGGAGTACGTTGTACGTCTTATTAAAGGTTTTTTTTTGGGGGGGAAGGGGACAAAAGTGAATTTCAAATATCAAAAATTTGGAGATTTTTGACCAATTATGGCCCTAAATCGTTGATATTTGCCACAAATCTGTCATTTTTCTTTCGACCGGGGGTGCCCCATGGATTCCCACTGGCGCCGCCACTGCCAACGGATGAGGTGCCTACGAATGATGCGTTGTTATTTTATTGTTTAATGTATTTAAGAACAGGGCATGCAAATGAGCTGGTTTATATATAAATCTGTTGGTAATTTATGTGGCTACAAAAAGCTGGTGCAATATTGGTAATTAATTTTGTTAATTAATATAATTGAAATGAAAAGATACGCGCAGCTGGTGATCCCTCAATATTTCATTATAAGCATTAAAATCATGAAATGTTAATAATTTAAAATGGCAGGCCCTTCAATTAATAAATTAATAAATCCCAAATTATGGCGCATCGTAAAATGTTGCGCCGTTACATTTTCAATATTTTTTCATTATCCGCTTCAGTTTAATATAGGAACTAAACATGCTATTGAGCTGATTTATTTCTAATTTCGTTGGTAATTTGCCTAGCTATAGATAGAAAAGTTGCAATCTGAGTAACGTTTTATCAGTAGTGAAGGATCCAATGATGGAGGCTTATGTTAAAGTGTAGAGAAATACGACTTTTTGGCAGTTTTTAATTAATATATTCTGTCTTTGTCTTCATAACGTAGTAAGCTACAAAGCTGATTAAAGAGGCATCTCATGACCCTCAGCCTCGTCCTCCGACTTACCTAAAAATGAGATATTTTAATTTGAACCGTAGTATATAGTATGTATGCGTAATATTACTCGCAGTTACGATCTACTTTGGAAGAAATTTGCACTTTTGTATTTCCCGTCGGTAAACGGACATAAATTACAACACATTCGGCACCGTCATTCGTCAATTTTCTCGCCAAACAATAAACTACATACGAATTTAAAAAAAATCCACAAGGAGAAAAGTGATCTCGCCCCTTTCTCGTCAAACAATAAAATACATAAGGATCAGAAAAAAAAATACGAGAATTTCTTAATTCGTATGTATTTTATGTTTGGCGAGAAAATGACGATAATCGATTTTCTCGTTGTGGATTTTTTTAACCTTATGTATTTTATTGTTTGGGGAGAAAAAAGAGACGAGATCAAGTTTCCGCGTGGTATTTTTACTTCGTATGGATTGTATGGGGTTGGCGAGGAAAAGGACGAGATCTGATTTCTCGTTGTGGATTTTTTCTCAAATAAACGAGAATTTCTCAAACAATAAAATACATAAGGAATTTTTCAAATATAAAATAAATAAAGCATTAAAAAAAAACACAGACGAGAAAAATGATTCTCGCCCTTTTCCCAACAAACAATAAAATACTAAAATAATAAAATTTTGGGAATAATTTTATTGAAATCCTCGGCATTTACTCGTCAACCAATAAAAGACATTAGACTAAAAAAATCCACAACTGATTCTCGTTCCTTTTCCGCCAAAACATAAAATGCATATTTTTTTTTTTTTTTTAAATGTTTTTAAAAACTACAGCGTCCTCAACATATCTAAAGTTGAGAGATTAAAATAATCAAACAGTAGTCAATTACAATGCACCCAAGGGACCAAATTTTCTTCTGAAATGTTTTGTTACACAACGATAACCTTTCTGACTCTCTATACTACAGAGTGGTAAAAAAACATTAGGAGTTGGCTACAGGCCTTTTCGTCCCTACTGATCCGCAGGTTTTTGGGATCGCTATTCTTTGAGAGCTACAGGAGCGCATTAAGTACTTAAGATAGACTACTACCAATTGTTGTTATCATGGCCACCGGCTCACGCACGCGGACAGTCAATTACAGTCAAGGATGTGTCAGGGATGGTGTCAATCAGAAGAACATGGCAATGAACGTAACTAGGCAGTGAGTAACGACCTTCAACATGTTCAACAAGTGAGCTGCAGGCAGTGTCCCTGTCGTGTAAACCAATCAGCTTGTAAATTTAAACAAAAACGTCTTTAATAGTAAAGGTTACGTTTTTCAGCTCGGCAGTGGTCTGACACCTGGGAGGGGAGAGCGAATTTCCCCCTGACGCGACTGCTTTTTAAACGGGCGCAGCGGGCTGTAGGGTACCTATTTATTTTCAGAATGATCAGCCCATCCCTCAATGGGAAAATACTACAAACCCAACCACAAACAAACAAAACAAACATAAACGAGGAAGAAATCACAAGTCCAAATTTTGATTTCTAGCTTCTCACTTCTCGTCTTTTTTTTTTATTTGTTTTGTTTATTTTTCAATACTTGGACACTTGATAATAGGTGCTCGGGGATGAAACAAATAGGGACACATTAAATGATATCACAAAGCACGAAAGTGGAAAAACTGGTATTCTGGAATAATTCATTGCAATTGCAAAAAACTTCATTAAAGGAGCATTCAATTAGCTGCGGTCGCGTTATCGATAAATGAGACCTAGAAGTCGCGAGTTGCCATTGATACCACATGTTGTGTTCGTCGCCATGGTCCCCGATTAGCATTCAAAATTAACCGAGATGTGCGCAAGGTAATGCAGGTTTCACCGTTACTTTGAATCGATACTGCTGGAGACAACTTCCCTACACGATTAGTACAGTCCCTGGGCGGGCTACTCCGTACCTACTAGTGTTAATTCCAGGAGCCCTGTGTAATTCACGTTATGTGGACACTAAGTTGGTTGGCCGGGATGGTAAGCTGAAAAGTCTCAAGTTTTTAGTTAGCCTTATTTTAACAAGTGCGCTTCTCTACTAAACCCAGAGACAGAGCCGCGACTGGGGTACAGTCTAGTGAATACCTGACCCTTTTGGACAATATGTAGGATTGGTAAGACCTTGGAGATTATAATCTTCTTACACAGTCAGACATTGGAGATCTTTTAACTATGCATTCAGAGAAAACACAGTTGTAGTGCAATGTTTGTTTATACATTGGATTGTGATTCATCAAGAAAAAAGTGCACACGTCAACGTTCTAGGAAAACACAACTTTCCCTCTATGTTATCAGAGAGGAGGTTGTTGATTTATGTGGTGAAGAGACGGGTGAGGGTGGGGGTGATGGATAGATGGAATACAATCACAATTTGTTGTGGAGATTTGATCATTACTAGATAAATGCAGAGATGGACATGGGTCTTGGAACTTCTTGGTACAAGTTATTTGCTCACGTTTAATTTAATATACAATCAATCAAACAGAGGCATAAATTATGGACACAATTACGACCTACACATGCACGTTATCAAATTTAAACGCAGGAAAGTCAAGGACACATTTGTGATGAACACTTTTACAGGTGAAGTACATGCCGAACATACATTCAAATGCCTTTCGTTGCATTAAAGAAAATGCTCTTGACTGTTTATGTGCCGTTTGTTTTGTTGCTTCAGATGGCTTGTCAAAAAAAATATATTTTTCCATATTAATTCAGCTATATAGTCAACTCGAATAACAAATCACATCAAATTGAACTCTACGGTTTTTATGCATCAGAACCCAACTTCATGAAAGTTTTTCTCAGTATGCTTAAATGCAACCGGCCAAATGATTTGGATAATAAAGATGGGCCTTTTGGTCATACTGGCATCCCTGGGGTACGCCAAGTAATTTGTTTGAAGTTAATCTCCCCGCTATCTAGTTCAAACAGCTTCTTTACCACTATAATTGTATGACCAACCAAAATAGGCGGGCTATCTTGCTAATATTTGTAAGGAAAGAACACAGCATCTGCCAACCAAAATCGAAACATGACAACTGTGTCAATACCCCAAGTATACTATCAGTTAATAAAGACACAATAAGCACACCCACATAAAAGACAGCAAAAGAGAATGGTTTAAAACCGTGTGGGAGATTTTCCAAGGGGGAAATGTCAGCCACTTTGTGCTGCCTATAAAACATCATGTGGCACATTGATAAAGACTTTATGACTGAAAAGGCCATGATGTCGTTTATGAGAGAAAGTATGTTGAACGAAGAGATAAGGGGGTACAATTAGAGGTTTGAATATAAATGCAGAACTTTTACCAAAATACAAGTCTCTAGTAGAGGAATTACCATTTCTTCCAATGTGCCAGTCCATGGACCGACAGCATGAAGAAACTCTTGAGATGTCATCCAATGTATGGTACCTTTAATGAATGTGTAACCAGCACAAAATAGTGGGTTATATTATCTTACAAGCATTCAGAGAGCCTCATATTGTCAATGCACTGAAGTAAGAATTTAACACACATTAATATTCATGAGCCCAAACTTGGCTGTGCATCACCCACTGCCGAGGCCACAGCAAATGGTAAAATACAAGTTGCCCATCACGGGAGAGAATCCTAGTCTGCTGAAGTCCCTTGATTTCTGATGGACAGACGAGTTGCTGTAGTCCCTTTGATTTTGATTGAAAGACAAGTTCAACTGTTAACTTCAACTTGGAACATTGTAGAGTGTATCCAAAAATGAATATGAATTGGGTTCCCCTCCCTTGTCCCACAACCAGGAGATAAAACTGTTGCATTCGTTGAACTGACCCGGGCTAGCTACAACATGCAAGTTGAGTCTAACATTCGCCCGAATTACACAAATGTTGGCCAACGCACAAGCCCGGCATGCAGGTTGGGTCTATATGCATGGAATCTTGCCAATTAGAATTGCGGACTTGAGTTGGAGTTGACAGTCGCCGAACGACTTGAGCTTCGTGGGTAATCGCTCAGGCATTCGCATTTTGACGTGGATCCAGTTGGAGTTTGGAGCCTTATCATTGTGCTTACCAAGGTTTAGTATACCGCAGCGATGGCGGCGGACCGCGCGCCTAATATTTGCTAGGTTTGTGAACTGGGAGAACTGGCATTTATATTTTTGGGAACCCAAGACAAGAATAATACTATTGAAATCGAAAAAATTACATTTGTGTTCAATTGTATCCTAATTTAATGTGTTGTGCGGGTAGGGTAAAAATTTGGCACCCAACGTGGGGCTATTAATTAGCAATTACAATTAACAGACTGCTTAATTAATATCCCATTGATCGAATATTACAGAAAGAAGGAAAAAGGATATTTGAATGAAATTATTAAATAGACAATGTAGGTTTAATACAAGAGTACTAACGGTTTATCTGTCGTTTTGTTTCTTGTAGGGGAGCTAGTGATGGTGATTGGCGCTGAAACTGGGGGGGGCGGTTAGCAGCAGTGGTTTGGAGCAATTGGATTCCCTCCAAAATAAGGTATTGTGAAGAGTTATGACTCCAATTAGCATGATATTCTGATTACTTTCTAGTGCTATAACATTTTAACAGCCATGGACGAGACCGCCCAACTTAAAGAGAAGCTCACTAAGCTCCATGCTGCATTACAAGAAGAGCAAGAAAAGTAGCGCTGATAACAAGACAGCGATGAAGCAAAGGCAGAACTTAAGAGTGGGAAAAAGAAAAGTTGAAAGAAGCCCAAGTGCAGCTATACGACAGTTTTAAACCATGTCGCGCGGGCCGAAGTTCTGGATACTTTTTTAGGGCGGACCAGAAAAAAGCAAATGACAAAACAGCCATGAGTGGTTAACTGATAAGGCTCGATTGGGAAATGCGGGCTTTGACGGGAAGGACGCCGCAGCTTTGTAAAAGACGCACCTCTCTGGTTGATGATGCCAGGGAATGCTACCATACACTCGCATACCACAACTGCTATATCCTACATTGAAAAATATCACTGACTTAATTTGTGGTCGTGAAACATCAAGGGCAAATTTTTACTTAAATATAGGCCAAGATGGCCTCAGAGTGCGGGTGCAGCTAAAGCTAAGACTGTAGAAACAAGAGATGATCCAGAAAAAAAAAAATGTCAGTGTGTAAAGAGCAAGGGAATAAAACCCAAAGACGAAGAAATACCGTTGAGTTGAGTTAATCAACAGAGAGAAAGTTTGAATGCTGATTTCAGTAACATCTAAAAAATTCCATAAGGTGGGGACACTTAGGGACCTGTGCAAACTCCAAATGTAGCCATTTTTACTACCATAGAAATGACAATAACTCAAACTATTTGATCTAGAGGGCAATTAAAGTGTCATTCTATTAATTCCATACTGATTAAATGAAGGGACTGTCATGGTGTCTGAAATTCCAAAATGGCCACCACCATAGCAACCCTAAATCCTCAAATGCAGGGACAGAAAGGAGGAAGAAAATGTTAATTACATCAAAAATATTTAAAAAGGGATAAATATATCAGTGTCTATCTCACTAAATCAAGTTAATCTGGTTGAATGAAGGAGTGTTCAGGTTTATCCAAGGCCTGTGTAAAAATAAAATCAAACATGGTCACCAAGCAAATGTCTTTAACTGCCTCAAAGTTCCAAAAACTACTCAACCTAGAGAGGGAGGGATGAATGAGGAGTCCTTCCCTATAAATCTAAATCAAGATTGATTAAATAAATCAAGAAGATTGCTTTATTTATTGAAGGTTTCAATTCCCCACAAAAGGTCTAGGTCACATAGACCACTATATATTTTTAAGGAGAGAGAGATGAATGAATGGCATTACACCAACAATACAGATCACAAGTGAATGAACTGGTGGTTTAAGGTTTTTGTTTAAAATAACTCCCAATAAAGATGACCCTTAATTTTTTTTTATGTTGCCTTTAAATTGAGTGCCGAGGTGGGTCTAACAGGTATTTGACATAAATATTTTAAAACTACATTTTGCTTGCTTTGAAATTTTAACTACTGGTTTCTCAGGTTAGACAAGGCTGAATGAAAATGTAAGATTAAACGGTAAGATTAATAAATTTCAGCACCTAGCTTGTTAAGTATACTCGATTCTAAGGGACTCCAGCAGATCATAGAAGAACGCAATCATTAAAACAATGTCATATTACAAAGAACACAAATTCTGATTATAATGAGATCCATCATTGGCTGGCTTAAGAAATATGTACTTAAAAATAGATCGTCCCTATGGCCAAAGACGTAGTTATCATATGTCCAGAATGTGATCCTTTCAAATTCTGTCAAATTTGGACACATTTTTTGCCAAAAACACTACACAAGAACGTTATACCGCCCCATATAGACCAAAGCAGAGTCACAACAACTCACTTAATCAAGAGGCATCTCACGTTTTACGTTATCCTTACAACTACACTTACTAGCTGCCTACCAGGTCTCCCATCAGGTTACCCCCCCACACGGACCAAAGTTACCATCTCACCACTCGACTCAAGGGAGTTAACCACCTCCCAAGCCCAAATCGTGACTCCCCAAGAATACAGGTAAAATACCCCTTCCACCTCCTACTAAACACAAACTCTTAAAACTAAAACTAACTTCGATATGGCTACTTTCCTATACCTTGATTTACTTACAAGTAACCTCTCCGTACAATCACAACAATGCAAAATTCCAAACTGCTCAACAGGTATTCATACAAACTCATTAGGGAAGGCTAACTACCACTTTACTTAAACAAATCACCGTTACTCTACCACTCCCGCTCAACGCTCACGGAGCTCGCACTCCCCACCAAACGAATAACCTCCCTTCAGCCCATTCTGTCTTAAATCGCTCCACGCTACCCCCTCAAGAAGTTTTCTGTATTTAATAAACGAAACGAGCCCAAGAAACTCCAATCGCCAGTCGACTTGTCCTCCGGCACAATGTCGATGATACTAAAAACCAATTGTTAAGGTCCTATTCTTTCAAACCACAGAAAATACCCCACAGTCTAAAAACAAGCCAATTGGACACACGTCAAATCTCCGAGTAAACACCACCCACCGATCGCCACCTAGTATCAAACCTGTCTTCCTCTAATTTAAATCGCTACCCTACACCACCTCTCCACTCACTACGTCCGCCTAACAAGTTCCTCTGAATCTAATTTACTAAATTGCCACACCTTAAGAGTGACATCCCTACCCACAGTTGAAGCGATACTACCAAACACTCTTATACGACACTAAATTAGAGAGATCCTATAAAATTATATACAATCACCATATCCAACTCTAAACTCATCCACATCTTACTCTCCCTCGCTTGTGGCCGGGAACTCTATTCCCCGATTTGCCTCGAATAAATTACACACAATCCTTTTAAGCAACCCCCAAGCACCATCATTTCTTTTGCACAACCACTTATCCTAGATATCAAAACAAGCATACAGTGTCATTTAGTAATCTCATCCCGCTCCGTACACCATTCCTCACAAACCGCCCTGCACCATCAATCACCCCCACAACACCTCACCATAATCTTTCCTAACGGCACTACGCACCTCTCGAAACCGCCTCAACATTTACCCAAATTCTTAATTTACAGACCTGCTCCACTAAACGCACCACCCACAACTCTACTACCTCCACAAATATCGTTTAATTAATCAAGCCCAAGTTCTTAATAAGTGAATCCAAAACTGTAAGCCTCAACACCACACTCATCCTGAACCCTATTCCCCCTCTTACCCCGTCTTCTTCATCGAGAACAACCTAAACAAAATATAGCTTCGACCACACTATCATCCCAACAATATCCATCACCAAGCAACAGGAAGACCACCCCCAGACCATTTACCTTCCAACAGGCTACAATGCAGCCAACTGAACACTACAAGCTCTTTTGCGTTCTCTCCACCTCTCCAATAACCACACCCGACTTATTACAAGCCTATGCAAAGCGCTTTATCACAAGCATTAACTCCAAAATCAAGGCCTACATTACGCTACAAACCCTAAGCACTAAATCAAGAGTAAATATTAAAACAAACCCTTCTCTACATAAATTCCTAATTCCCTCTCTAACTCAACAAGTCCTTCAAAGGTAGGCCACCCTAACAGTCCACTTTTCTACCCCTTTCACCCTCTCGATTCGAAGCACTCACACAGTTCATATCCTCTATATATAAGATAATTACACTATAAGAATCTACCAACTCTTGGAATACAAGCCCGTCATGCAACCGTAACTTCATCCCATCCTTACAACTCTCACCCATCCATGCCCCAACCACAAGCTAATTCAAGAAGGCCGAAAATACATACTTAAGGGTAAAAAAAAAACCCCATAGGACAGGAAGAAAGTACCCTACTTACTCACCAAAACACACCCAACCCCCAGAAAGTACCTACTAGCAAATAACACATGATAAATGAAAAGACCATAAATAAAAACAAAATAAAATGATTTTCTCGATGTGAACTACTGTTCAAGGCACGCCTTAGTGCATCCATTTTATCTTCAAGGGTTAGAAGACGATACAGAGCTGCATTGCAGCAATGGCACTCACAGTTCCAGATGTTCCAAAACCACTACATACAGTGGTATGGGACAAGGTTCTGCCATCACTAATAAACTTATACGTTGTAAGACATTGTTCAGTGGTGTGCAGCAGCTCAAATTTGCAGCAAGTTCCAAATTGTGCTCAGTGGATTACATGGTTTGATGATTCGTTGATGATTTGGAAAATAAATGCATATTACAATGCTCACAAAATCATATTTGGTCTGGCAGACCTCTTTAGATAATGGCAAATCAGAATTTGTATGAAATGTCAAAATCCGTTCCTTGGAAATCTGCCGTGTGTTGGAACATTTGCAACTGCATGTAAGATTGTATTTTCTGCATGTAAATCTGTCTACAAGGGCCTTTTGGCCAAGAATCTCTCCATGTCGTCTTTGACAGGCTGCTAAAAAAAAATCGAATCTCCTATCAAGCGATGAGAAAAATAGTACCATTGATGCAGCTGGTATGAAGCGTATAAAATGATAGTTTCCAAGATGTTCTGAAAACCACAACATATGGGCAAATTTGGCATTCAATGAATAATTCATGTAACGACTATTGATATTATTCAGCAGCAAGCTACAACTTGTCACAAGTTCCCATCGTGCTAAGTGAAATACATTGTTGAAATCGTCCACTGAGACGATAATCCAGAGAGATCAACCGACGATGTTCCAACAAGATGTTCCAAAAACCACAACATATGGACATATGTTCTGGCAATAACCGAATTATTCATGTAAGAATTACATTGTCTCATTCGTGCAGCAGCTACAACTTGTAGCAAGTTCCCATCGTGGCATCAGCGGTTAAATGTTGAAATAGTTTCCCCCCCAGACTTTTGAGATGTGAAATATCCATAGAGAATTATTGGACAATCCTGAACATCAGCACTATTGATGGCTTCTGGTGATATCAAAGAAACCAAACGTCAAGCTGATGTTTCCTCACCGAGTGCAAGAACATCGCTTGTGTGCCGCTCTCTTCTACTGCCAACTACGTCAAGGTCATTAACAAATATTCAGCAATTTTTCATGTATATGTTCTGAATCACTTTGTATCATATTCTTTCTAGAATAACTTATCATGGTGGTTGTATGATGGCCAGTGAAAAAATCTGAAGCCTCTACCTGTTGAAGTGCTTACTGTGTGTAATGTGGTGGTAGATGTCACACCAAACAATGTCTGTGTAATAAACGGGAATAGTGTACGTAGTATTTTGCAACAAGTTGAAGGAATGTAAAAAATTATTAAGATTGCATTGGCTTCCATAGATTGTTACTGCACATTTAACTACAATGTCTCTTTTCCGAAGCCATCTACTGGACTTAATCAGGTTGTGGTCATTACAATATAGCAGTGTTTTTTAATGATAAATATTTTTCTTACAGGCTCACACTGGAAGTAACTTGAGATATCGGATAAGAATGATACTCTTTCATGACACAACTGCAACAGCAATGCCCCTACAAGGTCATCTTATATAGTGCAGTCCACGTTAACCATCTTGATACAAACCAATAAAACAATATTGGTACAGTAATTATGAACCTTATGCTAATCGTTGGGAATAAAACTTTGTAATAAACCAATGCGTTCATGTTACGTGTGGTGGCTATGGTGGCATCTTGAGATTAGTAATGGACAAGTTTGTGAAACCTCTTAAATAAAGCAACCATCTTTCGTTGGAATGATTAGTTCAGTGCCTGATAGGATGATTAATTTCAGTGCTATGATGGTGGGAAAATTTGCATTTTCTTTGTGTTGATATGGGTTTTGTCATCTTGTATGGGTGTCCATCTTTCTGTTTTGCCAACCCTACTCACCCGACATGCCTTACGTCAGCGGAGCTTGTTAAGTGAGGTTATTATTAGACAGCTCTATAAATGAAGAACTTCAAAATGTATATTGTTTTTTGGTGTACCAAAAGGCACAATCTCTACCAAATTCACCTCCAACTACCACAATTACCGGAGAAGCAACTAGAAAAGCTACCAGAGAGCAGGACTAGAGTGAAGTACCCAGAAATATCCCAGAGCTTTGAAAATACACAGCAACTGTTATACAAGTGCTCTCCCTGTAGAAACATCACTTGGAGTGGTTGTGCGGACTCTTGGCCACATGTGGACATTCCAAAGACTTTATGCGAGTACAGGAATCCACAATGGAGTGTGCAAGGATATGAAAGCTACTTACTAGCCATTGAAGCAGGGAAGATTGGGTCCTATACTGGAACCACCCATGATGACATTACGTTGCAGGTAAATTTTATAACATGATTTAAATATCACGTTTAGATCTATTTAAGGGTGTAGTACAGTAGTAAACCAAGTTTTAAACCGGTTTTGTCCCCGCAACCAGGGGGTGCCGGATTCACCTCACATTCGTAGCAATCGCCCTTACTCCCTCCTTACACTTCGCACGATTCAATGCATCCACCATCCTCAACCCAAAAACCTCCTACTTCCTACCTCCACTTGCTTCATCCATGTCCTCTTTGGTCGGCCCATCTTCCTCAAAAACCACCCCACCTCAAACTCAAAAAAGCCCTTGTTTTTACAACATGCTCCTCATCCTTCCTCAGCACGTGCCCTACCATCTTACACCATTCGCCTTCGCCGTCGGTCAGCGCCTATTCCAAACAACTCTGCATCAAATACTCAGCTTCTTCTATCCATCATTAACACAACACATTGCTCTCACCATTGCTCTCTGCCCTTCTCAAAAATCCCCATCTCATTTCACTCAGGCACCATTGTCTCACTCCCATACACAATCACTGATCTCACACAATCCTATACACCATCCTTTCATCTCAAAGGAAATCTCTCTCAAGTAAAAACTCTCCCACATTTCTCTTAAACTTCACCCACCCATACCTTACTCTGCTGTCACAGCCTCCTCACATCCACCACCCGCACTAATCTTGTCACCTAGGTATGTGAACTCCTCACTGTTTCCACCTCATCACACAACTTTTCCACCTCCTTCCCCAACTCCCTCAAAAGCCCTTCACTACCTTCTCGCATCTGCCACACACAAAGTCCCTTTGCCAAACTTGGGTCAATCTTCATCGTTGTGATCTCCCATGAATCCATCCCACATTTATCCACCACACTGAATTGCACTCACACTCTTTCCAACATTTCACATGGGTCCCTTACGCACTAACACCTCCCCCTCATCCCCACTCACATCACCTTTAGTCTTCCAAGGTTTACCTTCAGGCCCTTACTATCAAATGCCTTTCTTCCCACTTCCAAAACTTCCCTCAAACCCTCCATTGTCTCACCAATTAAAACTAAAAATCATCGCATACGCATCTACTCATCAAACCTTCCTTTGCACTCTCCGCAACCACTCAACCACCAATTGCAACACACCAAGGCGACAGACGACCCTGAGGCACACCCACCTTCACCTCAAAACTCCTCAGACAACTCAGGACCTACTTCTAACTTTGTTTTGCTCCTCATACAGACTCATCACCCTATAACCACCACTTCTTGTATGCCCTCTCTCATGCCAATCAATCACTTTCCTCGGTACTATATCAAAGGCCTGCTCCAGGTCCACAAAGACAAATATACAGGCTTCTTCCCTTTTGTTGATATTCTATTGATCTGCCTCAACAAGAACACGGCATCTATCGTTCCCTTCCTGGCATAAACCCAATTTGCATCTCATCCACTTTCACTATCCTCAGAATTCTGTTCTCTAGTAACCCTCTCAACAATTTCTCGCATGATCTAACAACTTCACACCCCTAGACGCACCAAGCTCATTGTCCCCTTTTCCACTTAAAAAAAATTGGGACTAACACACTCACAGCCCACTCCACGGCATTCCTCCTCCATCAAACACCCCGGACACAACTCCCTCCATCAACACACCAATCCCTATCTCTCCACTCGCAAGAATCATCTCACATCACTTCGAGCGGGTCCAGCAGCCTTTCCTGTTTCATTTCTCCATTGATTTCACTCTTCCCGACTGACCTCTTAACTGGCCCTTCACCACATCAGCCTCCACCCTATGATCCCATCATTGCTCCTCATTCATGTTCTAGCCATATGCTCTTCCATACCCTGCCTCTATCTTTCTCACTGAAGTTTCAACTTCATCACTTCCTCTCGACATCTTCCCCCTTCAACGTCTTTTCCTTCCTTTTTCATTGCCTTTACACTAACTTATCACCTGTTTGGGTCTCCCTCAAACTGCATCACCCCCTTATCAGCCTCCTCCTTCATAGCCCTCGCAAACACTTTCTTTGCTCGCTTCTTCAATCTCTTATACCTCAATTTATTATCTTCCGTACCAGTTTCCTAATTAATTAGAAGAATCCTTCTTTCTCCCTATCGCCTCCCTCACCTCATCATACCACCAACCTGTATCTTTCCGTCTCCCTCCCTTCTTTTTCCCACACACTTATCACACGCCTGTAAAACCCCTTCCTTCATTAAAACACCCCCACAGATCGGACTTAAGACAAATAAAAAAATGGGTATGTACTCCCTCCGCTTGAGGTTCCACTGTGTTCTGAACATGATGTCAAAATGTTAACCAGAGGTTTTTAAAGGTCCAAAAAAGCAGAAATGGTCAATACATATCTATTTAAAAGATAAATTCTACTTAAAAGAGGTTTATTTAATCGCTACTTTAATTGCCAATTGGCAAGCTGATTGGGGCACGGCATTAGTTGGGAATTCAAAAGCATGGAGGACCGCATCATATGGATAACTCGGAAGAAACTTCAAGTGGGGCAATCAAGGCACAAAATGACGCTCCACTTCAAGCAAATTCAATGGGTTTCTCAGCTTGCCAAAAAAAAAAATCCGCACAGAAACTGATGAGTTCAGAGTGCGAGGGGTAATTTAAAGCAAAAAAAAATTGTACCATCATGGAAAACAGAAAAATGTTCCACCCAGCATTGCTCAGCACATTCCACTGTGTCTAGGACTCCCATCTGCAACGTGGTCTGAGACCCACATCAGACCACAATTACAGAGCAAGCAAGCCGGTTTCATAAAATTTGATAGTATCAAAGGCATGTTATTGCTGTGCCAGTAGGCGACGAGTTATACAGAAGGGGGGGCATGGATCCAGAAGAGTATATACCAATGTTATTTTATATATTCGCTCTATAGATTTGTCTCATATTGTGATGTTGTGTGTAGAAAGGACACCCCTTCAGTGGTGGTATCAGATATGTTGTCCAAAAATTCAAATTCTTCACTGAAAATAACCACAACAAATTATGACAAATATATTGTAAGGTAGCATGTTCAGTTCAGTTTTATTGACCATTATCATACATAATACAGGGTGAGTAAAAAAAAACTGACCGGATTGTGTCCGCATTTTGAGTTTTTAAATAATATAAACGTATGGGATACTTCGGCAAAGCCTATTTTTATTTTAATTTGATGCAAAATAATGCCAAGGTTAGTATAGCCGAGCTTACAGACTTTGAAAAAGGTCGGTTTTACTATCCACGGATTGCCCATCGAATGACGGCGCCCGCTAAGGCAAAATGTGATGCCGTGGACAGGTGCAGAACCGACGGCTTGATTCAGACGACTGTAACTCGGTCTATACCTAAAACGAGGTTGAATAATCTTTGCAGCAATTAAAGATTACAGAATACAGATTTAGATGATACACATCTTGTTAGATATATGCTTACTGAAAAATTCAAAAGGGTTTGGACACAATACGGGTCAAGTTTTTTTTTTACTCACCCTGTAAGATATATTTAAACCATACAGTACATAACACAGAAAAACAGATTTTAGGGTACATATGGACCCACCCCCCCCTTAGGCACTTAAGTGATTAACTGTAATTTGATCGGCCATCCTTTAATATCACAAAACACAGGTGTATATACCTACATTCCTTGATATATGCACAAAAATTGGTCCATGCCCCAGATCTGACATACTATTGATGCTCCATTACACTTGTTTCCTCAGATGTCATTGAGGCAATTCCAACAAAACGTGCTTAAGGGTATATGCATTATGAACAAGAGACTAACAAATCTGTTTTTACAGCCGGCGAGCAGGCATCATTGATACTTGCCTTGCAAAGGACCCGTGTGCATAAAGTACCTCTCCAGCTCATCTAGCGAGCCATTTTTTTTTTTGTAAAAAAATCCTAAAAAGGGAAGGTTGCCACCCCCGTGATTGTCGCTTCGCTTACGGCAAACACTGATTGCTATTCAATCTTGATTATAAAAGGAATAGCTGAGAAATTTCTTTCCATTGGTCATCAAAATAAATACCCACTTTCCCCAGTATGACGTCACAATATGAGTGGACCATGACGGCAATAAGTTGCGGAGGGAAAAGTATGCAAATACAGGATATGGATGGAAATTGAATTTCAGAAGTTTACGTACCACATTATTATAGCACTAAACTCGCCATCAGTATATAAACTAAAACTGTACAAAAATTTGTAAATTTCTTAGATATCGGCATCCAGTCTGCAACAAAACTAGTAAAATATAGTGTACTGTAAAAATTAATTCAAACAACTTTAAAGGCACTATCAGTGATTGCTAAATCAGGAAAATCGAAAAAAAAAATCATCAAAAATCAGATTTTTTGCATGTATATAAAAATGCCGGTGATCCTAACAACCTGCAAAATGATAGGCCGGAAGCAACCCAATAAGGACAAACTCGGAAATTGTAGTCATTACTGTCCATCGGACAGTTAACGACAAAACCGTAATTGAAGGAGAATCGTATCTGGAACACTGCCATTTTCTTCCTTTACTGTCAATTCTTAGTTGGAAAAGGTTTAAATTATGAGCGAGTTCTACAGATTTATCTTTGTCGTTAAGCAGTCCTTGCAAATTTTAAATATTTTCAAATAACTGCATATTGTGTCTGTAAAAAACTATAGATGGACACCTGACATTATCACCTCTACCAAACCAGGGCTTGGTGTTCCTCCATTTAGAAGAGTCCGCCGTTCTAGAACACGGTGGTACCTGTTAGAATCCGGCCAAGCGCACATAAGTGCTAGAAAAACGGGGATATGATTAATCAATATTCAACTTAAAAACCTATATATTTAGAGAGTTCTTAGAGAGAAGATAGGGAATGTATGGAGACTGCGAAATCAATGACGACAAACCTTAAAACGTTGAGTAGGATATCAGAGTTTGCTCTGGTACTGGTCACAATATTTATCATTTTTCACTCAAACAAATAATTATTCTTTTACTATTAAATACATGTAAGGAAATCTTGAAAATAAATATCTGGTTTAAAATTGATGTATTTACGTCTTTTTATTTAGTTCACTAACTTCTCTCACTGTCCCAAGTAGTCATGAAATCAAGATCCTCCAGTTCCTTTGGAGTTAAGGGTCATCAGGGTAATTCTTTACAATATCCCGTCTAAGTTTTGGAATTTGATGTGTATGGTTGTTTTGCAGTTACAACATCTCAAACTTGACATGCATATAATTCTAAGTTGACGCACTTTTTCAATCCTCAGGGGAAACAAATTTGCGTCCAAGTAGACGCCCTTTTTTCAAAACCTAGTGTGAACCCTGCTAAGAAGATGAAAATGACTTGAAGTGCTAATGAATTTGATAACATAACTATCATCTCTACCTAGATAACATGAAATTTATTGCCAAGTGGTTATCAAACTAGGCTGCAAATGCAAATGCCCCTCTCAGGCCAGCAATTGATAATGCATGGGTTTTTCAGCTTTCATCACAGCATGCCATCCTACATTGTAGAAACAGACAATTCATCAATATCTTTGCCTCCAACACACTTCCAGCCAAAAACACAAAAGGCCCGAACAAAATGCCCCAAACGCAACATCTGCTCAGAATTTTTCAAAATCCACAAACATAACTTTTCAAAGAAATGTCTTACTTGCATACCTTGCGGTTTCAAAGAATTTGGACAGACATGAGAGACCTAGTTCATGAGATAAAATTGGGTTTCCTACTCTAATTTGCTACGTGATAACAATAGCCTATATATTATAGGCTAAAAAATCATCAAAAATCAGATTTGTTGCATGTATGTAAACAACTGCGGGTATCCTAACAAACCCTGCAATGATAGGACCGGAAGCAACCCAATAAGACAAGCTCTGGAAATGTTAGTCATATCGGACAGTTACTACCAACGTAATTGAATGGAGAATCAGTATCTTGGAACACTGCATTTTCTTCCTTTACTGTCCATTCTTCAGTTGTAAAAAGGTAAGCTTATGATAGTTCTACAAATTATCCCTTTACTTTTAAGCTATTTTTCCTGCAAATTTTAAATATTTTCAATCACTGATAGGGTCTTTAAAAACACCTATAGATCACTCGTCTACCAACCCAGGCTTGGTGTCTCATTTAGAAGAGCGCCGTTCTAGTAACACGGTGGTCACCGGTTCGAATCCGACCAAGCGCACATAGTGGCAGAAAAAACCGGGGAATGATAATAAATATTCAACTTAAAAACATATATATTTAGTGACGTTATTAAGAATAGGAATGATAATTGGAGAATGAGAAATCACTGACGAACACCTTAACTTAGTAGGCCTTTCGAGATTTTATTTATGGTGCGGTACTGTAAGAACTTTTACAGTTTGTTGTAAAATATATTGCATCAAAACTGTAAACTATCATTAATAGTTGATAAAATCCTGTAAAAATTCTGTTTAACCAGGTTTTGTTTTGGCAGAATGGATGCCAGGATTTCCTGGTAAAATTTTACAAGTATGTTTTTCATGTATATTTTAGTACTTACATGAATTCATATTAGTGTAAATAAATGTTTTGTAAAATTAATATTCTGGTATCATCACCATCATCATACAATGATAACCTAATTATCATTAGAATAATTAGGTTTCTGGTCCCTAGCCACCCCCCCCCCCCCCCCCTGGGCACTAATGGATTGAAAAACTCAGAATATTTTACTAATAATAAAATTCAATCGTGTATTTATTTGCTTAGATCCCCTTAATAGCAATTTAATTAATAATTACTATACTTAATAACATTATATGTTGATAGCATTATGTAATTTTGTCATGACCCGTGTCTATTCCCTGTGGTGAAGTCTCTGGGAAAGAATTTTCTGAGAAAAATACAAGGGGTATAAATTTCGCTGTAATTTTTTGTTAATTATTTTAATTTGTCTTTCTCGAGTAGATATACTTAACTATTTTGTTTCACAACCTTTATATGCGGAGTTTTGCTCACCACTTTTTTTTCGGAGAGTGACAATTTTATAATTGGTCATAGGTAAAGGTCTGCTTTTCATTTTTGTTATGGGTATTTAGTTCTTAAGGACCCATTTACTCGGTAGTGGGTCATGATCACACTGCCATGGGAAAGGGTTTCTGGGTTGGGCCCTAGGATCCCCCACCCCGGGCACTAATGGAAGTTTTTTAGCTTGGGCATTGAGGTTAATGGATCTGGTGCTTCGTGTAAATAGCCCAAATTACTGTTATTTATTAGGCGACTACCTGACCGCTTTCACAATATTAGCCCGGAATTGCGAATTCATCTGCCTCAGCCTCTGTTACACCCACCCACTAAAGAAAGCGTACGAAGGATGGACATACAGACAGACTCAAATAGATTTTTAAGAAGTCATTTCATTTTAGATCTTAAATAAATAATCTTTTCAGTGTTATATTGCTTAAAGACACTATCGGGCGATCCATCCGAAGACTCAAATTATTCGAATTTACATGGTAGCTTACCATGAAGGATAGTCTGTGGAATCTAATAAGTTATTGTTTTCCAACTGAAAAATTGGAAGAAAAGGGAGAAAACAGCAGAGAATACTCTCCATTCAATGTACGTTTGTGGTAATGTCCCGCACGGACATTGTGACTAAACTATCCGATTTTGTCCTTGTTTGGCTGTTTTGGGTCTTATAATCAATCTATTATACCTACATGACTTCTTACAGACGGCAAAAATCTGATATTTGATTTTTTCGACCTGATTTTGCAAATCACTGATAATGCCTTTAAATATACTGATCATAACTATGACTTACAAAACTGTACTAGGGTTATGTTGAATAAGCTTTTGATATTTTTCTTTATTCTCCTTTCCCTCTTTCATTTTTAATTTTTTTCTTCGCAGAGCCTACAGAGTATAAGCATCGCTGTAAAAAATGAGATGGCCCAAGCCTACAAAAGATAAAATAAAACAATTCTTTTCACATTAGAGGTAACATCAGAATGATGACACCGACACTGGGCACTGCTGAGGAGGCGGGGGAGCTTAATAAAAGGGCCACTCCTTGCAGGCATAAGATCTACAAGATTAAATCAAAATGGATAAAACACATCATAAAAGTACCCATCCTGCAGAAAATCCCGAAAAAGACCCATTTTAAAATTTGGGTAAGAGGACCTTTTACTCTCATCCAGGGCTCTAGCAAGTGGGGCAACCGGGCCAGATTTCCGCCCCACTTTTTTCGCAAAAAAAAACCCATTCAAGTCTTTGTTCTTTTGTCTGTTTTGATACAATTAGGCCTATGGTTAGTTCAAAATGATATAATCCCAATTAAAAGTTTGGTTTACTTGCCAATAAGCCTATTAATTATCTACTAATTTTAGGCATTTATGTAGTTTCCGTACACCAGGGTTATTCCCAATCCGTCGTCCAAGACCCCTGCTAATATGTCCGCCCCAACTCTCAATGCTACCCTTGTTATGGTCCTGGCCTCTTCGGATCTAATTCAAGGTACATTTCGGGACCTTTGCACTTCTAACAATTGATCTGGATTGTTTGTTATGATGTTTATACAAATGACCGTAGGCCTATGACGTCCCCCCCACAGTCGGTCCATGCAGGACCCTTTGCACCACCGATTTCTTCAAAATCTAAACAAATCGCTCACAGAGTCCAACGTTTCAGATGATATAGAATCTCAACTTTTTAAGATGGGGGGCTGTCGATCGCAAACCTATTTGTGTCACAATTGAAAACGCTTCCTCCACAATTTCGAAAATTTTTAAAATTCCTATAAGGTATTTTCAAGTATGCAGATAACAATTCTCATGATCTTAAATTATGAAATTTCGTGATCCACGTAAATTGGGGGAACCCTTATTTTTTGACAGGCTGCTTCTGTCGCTGAGTTTTAAGAGCGGGTTTGAGATACGAGTTTTTTGCCAGGCATACCGCAGCACTGAAACATACGCAAGGTAACGCCAGTAAATACCTTGACAACCATTTTGGTTGCAAAAAGGCTCTGCATGAAGGTGCCTGAAGAAGATCATGTTGTAATATTCAAAAACCTAAGGTTTTTCCCCGAACTATATAAAAAGTTAATGTTAGGCCCTCCATATTTATTTCCTATATAGTTTCCTAGTTTAAAAAAAATGACTAAACTGAAACTTCCACTTCCACCCAAGTTTATTACTGCTACTTAGAAAATGTAATTTTAGTGACGTAAATAAACTAATATTGCAATTTGCAGATATTACTCATAAGATATTAATTTTAATCACTCAAATCATTTACAAACCTAGTTCAACTTGAAACATTGGAATTGATACAGGGTCCGATTTTAATTGAGTACAGGTGTATGAGGAAGAAATTGCAATGGAGTTATCTGCTTTAAACTTATGATTTCATTCCATTTGCTGAACAAAGCATAACAAAGGGTAGCGAAAAACGTAAATAAATAATAATTGACAGTAACAATGACCAATTTCCTTGAACCGTATTAAGATTGAATATTATCATTAGATGAACGAACCAAATCTATTTCAAAGGACCGCCTGAGTTTAGAGGCGATGTCAGCTAAGGAGGCGGAAGATAAGGACGGAGGAGAGCATGTCAAGAGTTAAAAAGGGCATTTTGCTTGGGAATCAAAATGGTTGAAGGTCTATCAAAATAACACTAGACCAAAAGACACTTGTAGACTTACCAAGTACCAAAAGCAATTTAAATTGCCCACAGTATTTAGGCATGACCGAGAAGAAACTGCAATTCCCCCTAGAAGACACTGCAATTCCTAAAGGTATTCCAAGGGGTGGATAGACTCTAAACTCTTAAATTTAAAAAAAAATTCATAGGGAAAAAATCCACATAAGATTGAAATATTTAATCTTATATGTGACCAGTTGAAAAGAGGGCTTATGTCAGCAGTACACACTCAGAGATGTTGGTGAAACTAAGCATGAAGCAAGGCATTTCTTGAACCACATGTCTGAAAGTGACCCAGAAAGGTTAAACATTTACACTTGTAATACTTTATGTGACCAGTTGAAAAGAGGGCTTATGTCAGCAGCATACACTCAGAGATGCATGAAATGAAACAATGTGCAAGGCATTTCTTGAACCACATGTCTGAAAGTGACCAGAAAAGTTGAACATTTACACATGTAATACTACAGAATGTGAGGATTATAGAATGTCCCTTTAATCCACCCACATAACCTTTTCACCCCAATCTGTGTACACCTCATGGGCCTTGGGTCTTGGCCATTGCCTCTTTACATGTTGATTTCAACAGAAGGAAATTGGCTGTACTACTACTGAATACTACTAGTGCTGTTACAAGTGTTAGAAACATGTACACATAGGCCTTAGTTTAGAGTTAACACTGTTGCCATGGATGGATATTAATTAAGATCAGGTTAAGTTCCCACAATGCTCTGTTTCTTTGTAACTAGCCTGAAAGGTATGTCTGCATAAATCTGCTGAGGCAGTCTGTGAATAGCTAAGGGGGACGAGTCAACTGGATGAGTGGCAAGTGGTTCCGTTTTGAAAAGGAGAAGCCAGATGCTATCTTGTACAAGAAAGGCTAACAGATGCTACCTTTCTTTAAATTCCAGTTACTCGTCGACCAGGAAAAGCTGGATGTGCTACTCGTAGACAGGGTGCTGCAAGATCTTACGACATGCTCAAGAAAGCCTATGATGGTCGCATTCCAATATCATTGGCAAAGAAAGCTGATCTAATGAGCCTGCTCGCAAGTGGAGCCATACCAGAGGAGTATCGCAATTTCTATGAGTCATTACCCAGTCGTGCTAATGTGAGGGATGCCCTGGCTGAACCTGATCACGATGAGGAGGAAGAGACTCAGCTACAGGAATAGATTATACCAAGCTACTTTACTACATGTAGCCGTCATAACTATAATTATAACAAATGACTGTTGAACTGAACAGTAACTGAACACTAATTTACAGATCTTATGGAGTCAGAAGGTCAAATAGAATGTATTAACCATAAAATTTAATATTAACATGTCTAACCATAAAAGACATTGGAATTAATCATGAGGAATTTTAGATGCTTACATTGTAACTTTTTTATATAAAATTGTCCCAATTCCAGAATGTAGTTACCAAAAGAAAAACATTTAAAACAATTAAAACTACACAGAATACTGTTTTTAATTACTTAAAACTTGTTCCCTTTCATTATCATTCAATTTATGGGTACATCTCTTTCAACAAGCTGAAAGGCACTTGCTCCAAAGTGGATGGACCTGCGAAGGCCAAAATGGATGCAGTTAAATGACTTACAGGTGTCGCCAACTAGAAGGAGGGGCCACGCACGACGCACATATTTTATGAGAAATTAGGATAAAAAGGGTTCCAAACCAGTATTCTGCCACTTCTACAACATTTCGGTGAAGTGACACACCTACTTCAGCATCCTCTACTACAGCTTACTAACTTTTACTCGACTATTCTCACCCCCAATTGGCAGGCGACAGGTACCAGGCACCTAAGAAGCATGGCGACGAGCGGGCAGAAGTGTGGTGCATCGCCCGCCCCGCACCAACCAAGAACCTGAGAGAAACGAGCACCTTCCTGTGGCAGTGCGACTAAAGAGAAAACTCCGAAGGTGCCGTAAGTGCCCCTATAATACAGAGAACGACGAGGTCTACGAGCAGCATAGGCTGATACACCGTGCCTCGGGCTCCAAGCGGAGATCACCAGATGGTCAGCACCCGAGGCGAAACGGGTATCACCACCCGCACCGCCTAATCTGGTGAAATGGTCCCCGTTTGACCAGGGGAAAAGGGCGACACACCAACATCAGCCAGTTATAGACTTACACCCTTCACCCGAGGAACTCAACATCTAGCCAACCCTCCAGCAGACCATCAAGCTCAACCTCCAGCAAAACTGTCTTAAGAAAACTCTGGCAGTCAAATCCAAAGGACTGACTGGACCAACACCCAGGAAAGACCGGGAGGTCTACGGGCAAGCCTCCACCAGTGGCACTTTGGTTTTAAAGATTCTACTAACAGTAACAAGAAGCATTGATGGTGTACATCCATTGCCAAGGCAATAAAAGAAAGGAAACAAGCCTGCAGGGAACATCGAAGGTGGTCTAAACATGATAGGTCTAATAAAGAGGAAGGGGACAAACTGTGGGAAGAAAACAAAAATAAGAAGCAACAGGTGAAAACATTAATTCATCAAAAGATTACTGAAATGAGGTTTGAAAGAAGTGTTACAGTTGCCAAATTGGGTGGTCCATCATCTCAGGATTTCTGGCGGGACTTATGAAAAGAAAATATATCCTCTATTAAACTCCCAAATTCTGACAAGGTTGTTACTGATAAATTGGTAATGAATCAACTATAATTCAATATTGGAATACACTTGGTAAAATGGATATGGCCATAAATGATAATTATTATGTTGTTAATAGCATCATTACGAATATTGGTGTGGTCTAGTGGTTAGCAAGCTTACCTCTAGAGCAAAGGGTCCTCGGTTCGAATCTCAGTGTGACCACTTGCTGGATTTAATTCGGGAACTCCATTTGGGATTTAATTTGTATAACAGATATTGATTAAAACCCGAATGCCACTTTCTCCATGGTTCATTTGAAATGGGCAAAGGAACCATGAAAGCTTGCACTTCCCATCCGGTGTGTGTTTCGTGTAGTGTGTTTGAATGTTGCAATATGGCGCTGTTTAAGCTGCTGCCTCCAAGTTGCATTGTTTCTGTCTAGTAATTATTAAGTTGTAAAGTCTCTATAATTGGCCTATAGGTCACGATTTGAGATTAAAATAAACCTTGATTATTATATAAGAAAAGGTGATACATATGTGGGATCTAATCCAAGTAACATAATTCACGATTTTGAAATTTTGGTTAATGAAGTTATAAACGCCATTTTTACTGCTAAAAAGAATAAATCTCCTGGTCTTGATCTAATTACAAATGAACTTCTTAAGAATGGGGGTAATGGGTTGGTTCACTCTCTTTCTGGACTTTTTAATAGGTTTTACATTTACAAAGTACACCAAAGGAATGGAATAAAGGCATTTTTATTCCTATTTATAAGAAAGGGGATAAGCAAAACATATATCCTCTTTTACTAAAGAATATATTCTTTCAGAAATCCAGGGGGGGGGCTTTAGGAAAATTCGGACATATGAAGATCATATCTTTACCTTTGTCACATTCAAATGAAAAAGCCTAACATGAAGCTGGAATACACAATGACAAATGCATAAGACAGCTGGTTTTGATTTCATAATTTAGACATTGTTTAATTTCCATACCAATCTATTATTGCATATTGACATTATTAGAGGTGGGTATTCAATTGGACAGCAGATAATACAATATTGCATTGCATGAATTCATTGAGCACTTCAAGATTTGAGTTTGTGGATGTTACTTGACATGTACAGTTGAATGTTGTGGATATGTAACAATGAGACAGTATTATACTGAGAACTGCTGCAACACACAAAAAACATCAAAAAACCTAATAGAAAAAAATAATTACTGCCAGCAGATTTATCTGAACTGTCCTCATAGTTACTTATACATTAACATTCAAATGTTGTTCAGCAAAAATGCTGATAACGTGTAGGTTCACGTACATGTTGACCATGAGAATTCTCAATTCCCCAATATTTGTTGAGTTGAACGGTCCTAAGTATTAATGTTGATAATGACACAACGTTGTACTACTGCAAAGCCGAAAACCTAAACAAAATAATTTTTGGTCAGTAGATTTATCAAGTTGTACTCATTGTCACATTATAGGTCTATTGTAGGACCATCATTTCACATACACACACCATATTTGTTAATATGTTACATGACAATACTCTGAATAATCTTGTATCGCAACGCGACTAATAAGGCCTTTAATCACAAGACGCTCGCAAATATTTAAAATCAGTCTATCAGTTCATATTTCACACTTGTAGAGTTTCAAACCTTTAGTTGTCTTCAGTAGACAGTTGTCTTCAACTTAGATGACCAAAGTGTACACGCATGAAGAAACACGGTAGTAAACATCTTCTTGAAACAGACCAACAGACTAGTGACCAACTCTCATACGTCCACTGACCTCTCACTAAAGCATACTCGCTCATGCATACATAATACTTTCAGTGGTCTCCCACACCATGTAAGCGCTATACAAACTTGTGACACTGTTTCCCGCGCTAGAAAGTTTAGTGCTATGAGGGAGGAAATTAAATATATTATACTTTTCCTGACAACCTTAAAAGGTGTTGCTGCGGCACGACTTGAAGGAAAAGCAACATATTTGGCCTTCATGGATTTTCGAAAAGCATTTGATACTGTTTGGAGAAAAGGTTTATTATCAGTTGCATGGAATGTTGGTATTAGAGGGAAAATTTGGAACATTTTAGATAAAAATGTGCAATGCAATATTAAACTTGTAAGATATTATATCACAGGTTTTGTTCACAGTAGTCTTACCACTCAGATCCATCACAGAACACCCCAATTTAAATGTCTGGCATATGACCTTTAATTTTCAATGTCTGGTTGTTTTAATGAAGTCTTTTGCACTCATCTGTCAGTATTTCATTAAATTAATTTAACATGCTAAACACATGTTTTCCTGTTCACACAACTTTCATCCAAGGTCTGTCAAAGATTTTTTTATCTTTTATTATGTTAAAGGAGAACCTGCACTAAGAATAATTTATATAATATACGCTATAAAATAATTATTGAACACACGTCGAGTGGTTTCATGAAAAACGGAATTAACTAACCATAAAAATGAATTACAACATTTTGTCTGACCACGCCCTATTTAAAATTCGCGCTAGTGTTTATGGGATAGGTATACATGTTATGCGATACGGACGGCACAGTAAGCGTCATACACCTTCACCATGCAGTGACGCTTTCTTCATACTGTGGTATTTCCTACTGACGCAAACGTGCCGGCGGTATCGCATTACACGTTATGGCAAAAACAAACCAGTGCGGCTTTTAATAAGCATGGTCAACTAGATGGTTTTTTAAAGTCATTTTTATGTTTAAAATTTCGTTTTTTTTTCAAGAAACCACCTATATGTGTCAAAATTTTTTATGGAAGATAGTGTATAATATATTCATTGTACGGGTTCTCTTTAAGGGTGTTTGTGGGGGGCACTGGCATCTGTTGTGGTTGACTGCATTTCATCTTGATAAAATTAAATTGGTTATCATCAAAAAAAGTTGAGGTGTATTTAACTCAGTTCAATGTCATGTTTTGTTTCTTTTGCTATGTACTTGGTTAGATTTAGTTTAATGGATGCACCACCCCAGTTTGGTGTGTGCCGCTGTTGTAAAATTGTTTTCCAATCAGTAAATAAATAAATAACATCAATAAAGAGTAAAGAGACTGGTCAAGATACTCTTTTTGTATGTCTACTTTATACTTATCTCCCAGCCTCGTAAACACGATCGTATGCCATCTGTCAAAAGCTGAGCACGGATCATTGGCCCCTTGTACAAACCTGAGGCCAGGTTAATAACTTCTGTGAATTTAGTCCAGGTTTGGTATGATCAATCATACACACCATGTGTTTTTCCTTTATACTCCATTGTATTTAACTTTAACTGCACATCATCATTTTTTAAGCCTCATTATTTTAAGCAACTTGTGCTTCTGGCACTTTGGTTCAAGATGTAGCCGGGAAAGGTTGTTGCTGATCCTTCTACAGTAAATGCTGTTACATGAAATGAATGATCTTGTGTACTTCTTGTTTTTCACTGTTACACAATTTTAAGCTCACATCACATCTTGTAACAATACTGTAAAACACTTTAATTTTGCGGGTATTTTAATTTTGCAATTGCCAGAGCCAACATTTTCACTAAGATTAAATTTCGCGATTCAAAAAATTACTGACACGAAGTGTCCGCAAAGTTGGCTGAATTTTGAACTCCCTGCTTGGTACTTATTTGCTACCGATTTCCATGCAAAAACCTGTTGTTAAAATGCTTCCCTTTATGTACCTACAAATTAATGTATCCGACACTCTTCACAGGCCAGCAAAACCGTCATGTCAACCTCATTTCTGAGGAGAGCTATAGCTCCGGAGCTCCTACAGCTCTCCTGAGAAGTCTTTCAGGAGCTCAACAAATATTGAGGCTCCTTATACTTGAAAGGCCTGTGTTTGTTTTGGTGGTTATGAGCATGTAATGAATTGAGCTCCTTGTTGACTCCAAATGAATACAGGAGAGTTATTAACAGAACTCCTCTTATTTTTTTCAGAAATGAAGGCCTCAGTGTAGATCAGTACTTCTGAAATTCCTAATTTTAATCAGGTGTCCAGACAAGTGTACTGGCAAGGCAAGAACACTCAAATCCTAGCATCCATGTAAACCATCCCGGTAAATCGTCTAGAGGAGCAATGCCGCATGACCCCAAACCTGTTGGTATTACGATTTAATCTAAGCCAGGGTAGAAAACAAGCTTCTATCAAAAGCTTCTAAAAAAAACTGTGCTTGCTGTCGCATATTTGACCAAACGAAAATCAGATGCAAGTACCACTAATGATAATTTCGAGGCCGGCCCAGTTTGAAAATATTAGTTGGTTCCAACTAAACAACCACACCCCTTGAAATTCAAAAATAACGCCAAATAAACAAAATTTAGCGTATTTCAGCCTATTGACGGATTAAGGTGTTGGTTGGGTCTAAAGACAAACTTTCAATTTATATATTTGTTTATGTTCCCTTCATTTTTCACAGGACAAGAAAATGGCCGAAAGTATTTTCGTCAAGCCAAAGCAGAGCCCAAAGTTTATGGGGTAAGTAATTTTTGCGTTTCGATGTGTAAAATCAGTGTACATAATTCCATCTGTAAAATCATTTTTTTACAAATGTAAATATCAGCCAAGAGAAATTTGTTACCATTCACATTCTTACAATTTAATTTTTTACAGCACCTGAAAGTGGAGAAAAAAACAAACAAAACAAATTGAAACATAACATAACAAAACATACTTCAAATTGGGTTTTATGAGGACGCACGGAGAACGTTTTCCTGAGTCCATAAACTGTACATCATTGGCAGAGAACAAGACCAGGATCAAGGAACTGATACCAGAAGATTGTCCAACAAGGGATCGTCTTGCACACACCTATGCCATAGACCTGTCCTTGTGTTTTGTGGTGAGTTCAGATCAAACTGAAAACATATTAAACATTGTGGTGAACAATATTTTTAACGAAGTACATGGTCTGATTTCATCATAACATCAAGCTATTAAAGTGAATAATTTTTTGCCCAGAATTTGTAATATCATTGTAACAGATAGAACAGTAAACAGTTTATCTGTTATTGTATTGTTGTACATTTCAGGTTCATAATTCTGTATTTCAGTGCAAAGTATTGATTCTTAATTTGCATCATTGAGCACGCTCCTTTTATGTTTCAAATATTTCACATGGTTTAATTACTTTTACTTGTGGTAAGCTGTATAACAGTATAACTGAAAAATACATCGGTCCTCGGACCGCTTGTGTCGCCTGCCGTCGCGGTTTGTGAATGATAGGCCTAACATCACCTTTGACCTTGATATGTGACCTTTGACCTCAAACAAATGAGGGCTTGCATGTAAACTCCATAAACCAAGTTTGGTTTCCAATTGAAATTCAACTTTTCACATGAGGTCAATTTTACATTTTCAGCCTATTTTACAACTTGACCTCACATGACCTTTGACCTCGGTAATGTGACCTTTGACCTCATCAACAAATGGGGGATGCCATGTTGCACCTGTGACCTAGTTTGGTTTAAATCCATCAAAGTATGCAGATATTACAAGCAAATGTTAACCCTTTTCACAACAACAGATATCAACAACAACAACAACAGACTACAGTGGACAAAGTGATCTCTATGTGTCTTCCTGCCTTAGGGCAGGTGCAGCTTTCTTGTGTTCTCATATTGTCAAAATGTCGAGTGTGACAATAAAATTACATCTCTTTTGTACAGCTGATACGATTTCTAGATATTGAGTACTTAGAAGATGACGTCTGGCATGTTTTCGAGGAGGACAATCTGGCTGCCATTACAGAGTATCAATGTAAAGATTGATGTATCGATGTAAAGGCGGCAAGTACAGTGGCCAAGCATCTTCCAGAATGCAAGAAGAAACAAAAGACACAAAAACATCAAACAAGCGTGTGGAAAATGAATCTTTTTGTAACCTAATTCTCTTAGATCTTTTAAGATTCAAATATAGCACCCTTTAATGTGACACGCTTCTTTGTAATTAAATCCATACTGGCTGAAAGAGGGGAAAAGATGTTTTTTTTTTTCTTCAATCATGGAAAGATTTTTTTATGTCTTTTCACTTGCAATATTCATTAATATTACATCTTTGAACTAATCATTCATTTTACTACAATGATAAACTTCTGAAAAGGGTTCCCCCAGAACAGTGCAGCATCATTTCCAAAGTTTGCACCATCTTTTGAACTTCATATACATGAATGAAGACATTATGAAACACCTGAAGGCATCCATGGCATCAATTGATCGTGCTACCATTCTTAATAGCAAACTGCAGCCTGGGATAACAAGCCAGAAACTGGCCAATAAGAAGAAATCGGCAGGTATAATACAAGTTGGTTAATGATTTTGTGTATTTTTTTTTATGTCACCTACTTTATCATCATCCACACATTTTTCGTCGTTGGTAGACATATGTCATCAACTTTTGTTCACTAAATGCTATCTTGCACTAGTTCAGTGGTGGTGTTTAGATTTAAATTGAGTTTTTTTCAGCTCTCCCATTATTGCTGATATTCAGGTAGTTTTTGGCTTTCCTAAAGGTTTTCTTCAAGTGCTCTTTTTACTGGGGTATCATTGGGAAAAAGCACAAGGTGGCCATGCCATAACTGTGTCTTTTTATCTTATGGCTCCAGTTTTTTGTTCACCTTTTATATAGTTCAGAATTTGTTATTTGGAGCAGCCAATGGATATTTAGAAATTTTCTGAAACAAGATCACTGGAAACATTAATTTCTTCAAGTTTTTTAGTCATGGACCACAGTTTACTTATTGTATAGGAAGATACTTTCAACATGTGCATTGAAAATGTGTTTAGTTTGTTGTGTTAAAGGTCCCATGAAATGCAAATTGCATTGATGGATTTGTGTTAAGTCTACAAGGAGGGACCAGAAAGCATTCAAAATTTGGGTTGGTGATGACATCATTTGTGGTACCATTGATTAATCAAAGAGTAATAGAAAATTCCAGGTGAATGGTGTGCATCTTAGTCTGACACTGAGATGTGATCATAGTTTCACAAATGATGTCAATGGTAGTGTATTCTTTTTTCTGGCCCTGTTTATTGCAATGGGATGTCCCACAAAGATTTGGAGTAGGTTTATCATCTGATTTACTGGGACCTTTAAGCAACTGTAGAAAGTCTTTTCCATCTGGCAGAGTCATACTTTGTGTCAAGTTCCAAGATACTTGCACTTTTGAGGTCAATTTGGTCACTTTTTCTGAGTTCTGGTACTACCCAAGCCAGTAGGAAAAAGAAGTCTTTCAGCGTCTACAATACCAAATATTTTGCCCTTTTTGCAGAAAGTTAAAGACTAACTTTTCTCACCACATGAGAAAAGACCACAGGACCATGCCAGAAATCAGGAAGTTAAAGCCATCTGGAAAAGATGGCAAAGAACTGAAAGATAAGAAAAAGGAAAGGAACAACAGATATTGGAACACTGAAGCCTGCAATGATAGCTAAAGTCATGGTTGTTACAAAAGTGGAATAACTGCTGTTAATAACACTGAAATAACTCCAACTTCTGGTGGTTATGAGGATGTTTTTTGTTTCTACAAAATCAACCAGTGCTGCTGTTCACACATTAAAAACCATTCTCAATAACTGCTGCTAGTGGAATAATAAGCAGTGACACCAGGTTGTTTTTGTGCAGTCTGTTAAAGGTAGGCCCTAATTAAATCTTCTTTATTAATTACAAAGCAGTTAGTGTTTACAACCGTGCAGTAAGTGCCTTGCTGTTGATTTGCACCATCTTCATGTGCAATGGGCAAATCTTTTTGTAACTTAATTCTCTTAGATCTTTTAAGCTTCAAATATAACACCCCTTAATGTTGACAAGCTTCTTTGTAATTAAATCCATACAGGCTGAAAAGGGGGAAAGGTTTTTTTGTCTTTTCACTTACAATATTCATTAAATATTACATCTTGAACTAATCATCAATTTTACGTTATCAAGGGGCTACTGATAAAAACTTCTGAAAAGGGTATCCCCCGGAACAGTGCGTCAAAATTCCAAAGTTTGCACACCTATTAAACTTTGATACATCTGTGAAGAAATGAAAACACCTAAAAAGAATCCATGGCCTCAATGATCAGGCTACCAAAAGAATTTCAATTTTGAATTAGTTAAAATGCACCAGGAATAGCCAGCCAGAAAACTGGCCACTAAGAAGAAATCAGCAGGTATAATAAAAGTTGGTTAATGATTTGTGTATTTTTTTTTAAAGACCTGCTTATCATCAATCCAGAAGGGTGTTTGGTCAATCCCACAAGGCACCAGTTGTGGGAAATTTTGCCTCAATAAGGGTCATGTGATCACACAAAAATCCTATTCGTAACCCCATTGTAAAAACCCTGACTTTTATGACTCATTTAGCCCACCCCCCCCTAAAAATACTAGTACTTAGAATTGTTTTGCATGGACAAGGAAAATGTCTTGTGGTTCTAACCTTCTGAACACTTTTTATCCCTAAGTATGACATGTGTTTCGCCAAGTTACAGTATAGGCACATTGGCAATGCATTGTGGATGATTCAAAAAACACCCGCTGATCATCATCCCCTGGGCATCAATCGGTGGGGGACGAGGTGGACATGTCCCCGATGTCACCCCCCCCCCCACGTGTTTTTGGTGGGGACTAAATAGCAATGTCCCCAATGCTGTGTACTAAGGCCTACCGCCCCGCGTATCAATGCGACAATGACAGGATGTACCCCTGGAGACAAGGCACACTAAATGGAAACATGTACCGATATTTTCACACCCAAAAACATGGATTTGTTATTACTACCATAAACAAGGATCACCTCGTTCCATACCCTGCATCAAGTCTGAGGCAGACCTTAGTGGCTACCTTTCAGATTCTGATTTCAGGCAATAAAGAAAATCTTATACCCTTTCCGGCTTATTGAGCTTTGTGTTTTACTTACCTTTTCCGATTTTTCATGCTTTTGCAACCCTAAACGCCATTATACACCTACTGCTTACCCCCCCAAAAAATACCCTTTTTAAATTTTTTATTGCAGATGGTGTACATATGTCACAATGGAAGTGATCCCCTCCGTGTTCAGACTGATATTACCTGCATCAGAGGACATCAGGTATGCTGCTTATGACCAGTTGACCTTTGTTATTTTTGTATGGTTTGGATAATAGCCCAGTCTCTGTAAAGCCCAATTTACAAGGGACATTGAATTGACTGTCCATAATTTGTGATTAATGACTTGCACTGAGTTCCAATTTACACGAGGACTTTTGGTCCTGCAAGTTGACCTCATTTGACCAGGCTACCCCCAATTAGAATGCCATTCTGCCTATATATCCACAAAATGTGAATTTCTAACGGGCTTCTACCACTGTGATGGTATTGAGGAGCTTGAAATCAGTTTAAGGTATAAATTGACACATAGTTATAATTTAGATGGGAAAACTCTGCAATTTGATAATATAACAATGGCTCTACATAGAAGGAGAAGAAAAGTCTTGCTTTATCACTATACACATTCCCCGTTGACTGCATACAAAAAAACTGAACAGGATAAAACAAATACTCTGTAGCTTGTGAAATAATCCTTAGTAACATTTCCACAGCACTTCCTCCTCATGATAAACTCTACCAGTTTATAATTGTTACTGAGTTCTTGGTCAAATTTTAAACACCAAAGTGTGATATGTAGACTGGAGGACCGTGCACGGACTTAGAATATCAAGGGCAAACAATTTTGAACCTCCCTGATTGGTCAAACCTCGTGTAACTGCCTGCAAAACCCATCAACATTCCAAGGCGGTTAGTATGGGTCCTATGGGGGTTGACTATGGTTTGGAAAAATAGAGCAGGCTCTATTCCACATGACAATATTGAAGGTGCAGTAAAATTGGGGAAAGTGACCAATTTACAGGAGACATTTTAGGACCGTTTACATTCCTTTTCAATATGAACAGAAAAAGTCTCCGTGTAAATTGGGCTTAAAGAATTGTTATCCATCGAACAGTTCAATGGCCTCATTGTGCTCCGAGATGTAGCGAGGGAGTAAAAAGCACAGGTTGAATAAACGGGTAAGGAGATGATGGAATTTCCCAGCCTTACATCATGAGTCAACTTTGTTTATTCAACTAAGAATACAATACAATAATTTATAATCTCTTCACATGTTCGTTCAGTAGTTCTAACTCACACAGATGGTTGGATACCCATGATGTGCTACGTATAGGGTAAATACATGGGGCAATATCAAATTTTGGGCTTATGGTCTATGTGCACATTACGTTGATATGTTTTACATTAGGCCAAGGGGAAAAAAAAAACAAGTTGTCTAAGAAGGGACCGGGCGCATTTTGTTTAAATTGGTCATTAGCGCATTATTTTTTAGGTTTTGCTCACTTTAAAGATTTTTTTTTTTTTTAATTAGAAAAAAAAAAAATTAAAACGAAAAGTGAGTCAAAAATAAATACAATAAAAAAATCCTGCATTCGCATTTTTCACATTCTTCCGGACAAACTTGTTTTTTTGCCTTAGATTTTTTATCACATTCTGCAGGTTGCCTAGGATGGTGGGAAGCACTTAAAGTACAGGGTTTTTCTGCCCTACAAGTGTATGATAAGATACGGCACGAGCCAGACAAATATAGAAAGTAAGTGTTGTCAATGGTAGCCTTTTAGTTCTACTCTTATTGTTATACTCTAGTGTTCTTATACTCTTATTGTTCAGACAATGGCATATTGTCTGTGTGGACATTATGTTGATATTTTGTTTTACATTAGGCCAGGAAAAAAACACAAGTTTGTCTCAGGAAGACTGGCAGCATTTGTTTTAAAATTTTCTCTTTAGCACATTTTTTTAAAGTTTTGCTTACTTTAACGATCTTTTCTAAAAATTTAGGGAAAAAATAAAAAATTTTAGGTTTTAAATTTTCAAACCAAATCAATAAATAAAACCCAACGTTTAGCATTAGCATTTTTCACATTTCTTCTGAAGACCCAAACTTGTTTTTTTTGGGGGGGGGCCTTAGAGGGTTTTTCGCACTCCAAGGTATGAACAAGACATATGAGGCGGACAAATATAGAAAGTTGTCTGTCAAAGTAAGACTAAGTTCTACTCTTATTGTTCTGCAGTATTATAATTGCCTCCGGTAAAAGCAGAACGGAAAGTTACATAGCACTCTCAAACAATCAAATATTACTTTAAAATCATTTAATCAGTTTTGCATCGATGATGATAAAAACTCACTTAAATCACAGATATGGAGAGATAATTTTTACAAAGTTCAAACTATAGCTGCTATTCCAAATGTAATTGGAATGATAAAATAGGTGATAGGTATGGGAAATGGCTATTAAGCTGTCAATGTTTACATTTTTCTTTACACGGTACTTGCAAGGTCTGTGGCAGGTTACTTTGTGCAGGATGGTTAGATACATTAAAGTGGAACCTTGCCACAACTTTTGTTGCAAGCTTGAGTGTTAATTCAAGATTTGATGTAAACAAATACACCCATTATTTTATGTCACATATCATTTGACGTTGACCTTCATCTGACTTGACATAGATATAGGGGTCAAAATGTTCCAGTTAGGTTAGGCTTTTGTAATTCAAGTCTAGATCGGCTCTGCCTTGACGATCTTGACCATTACATGTTTTGAGGAGTCAGCTTGGGGAAATCTGATCCCAAAACTGATAAATGATAAAATTGGATGATTATGCCCAATCTAAATTGGGTCTCCGCTACGAGTTTTTAAAAATTGGCTACGACTGGTCTCGCCAATATTTTTGCAACTCATATCTCGACCAATTAACTTTGGGCTTAATCGATCCAATTTTCTATCAAATTGATTGTCACCATGGCCTTGTCCACATGTCATATGAATTTGACCTCTATCTGACCTTTGACCTAGAATGGGGTAAAATGCTAGGCACATTTCTATGATATTGGAGTTCCTCCATATTACATTGAGCGCACATGTGGTCCAGTGGTTAGGACGGCCGACTCATGATCTGAAGGTTTGGGTTCGAGCCCCGCTGCGGCAATTGTGTGTGCATGGGCAAGGCACTTACCTTCATTGGCTTAGTAACCTAAGCGATATTTCGGGTAGCCGTTAGGTGGAATATTAAAATCTAAGTGCTGATAGGATGTGCGCTTGGCCAGCGCCGGCCCTAGGTGAAGCGAACTGATTGTGATGATTTCCTGATGGAGGCGTCATAATAATAGGCAAAGCGCTGTTGATCTTGATGAACTGGCGCTATAAAAAGCCGGTGTATTATATTATTGTATTATTACGCCCAACTTGCCAGGCGATCACCTTAAAACAGCATGACACTTCAACAGGTCAAACTAAATGGTCTTGTTGTGCCAGCTTCTGAAGATGGGGGTTGATAGAGAAATTCAAATTAGCTATCCAAAATAAATGAAGAGAGAGAAAAAAATTGATGATTTGGCAGACAAGTCAGAGAACTGGAGAGGGTGATGACAAGGAGTGGCACCCCAAGGGTGAAAACAAATAAAATGTTTCTTGTGTTTTGTTGTTTTTGTGTTTTGTTTTCTTTTGTTTAATCTATTTTGTTTGGACCCATTATTGGTACTGATTGCTCAATAAACATTGAACTTTACTGGATTTTAATTTAAACAACATAACAGACGATACAACGCCATATATGGATATGCTGACCTTTGCCATATACGCTTGCGCAGTTGGCCAAAGCAATGACATAAATTCCCGCAAAACTCAAGTTTACTTCTCAGCGAGATTTTGTGTGCTGGCGGATGGTTAAGGCAAATTGGCGTACTGTTAAATAGCACATGATAAACGGCATAAAATATGTCCAAGTTTGGACTACCAAATTTGTTGCCGGAAAAAAAATATTTCTGAAGGAGCTGCTCATTTGCGATTATGTTTATTGTCAAAAACGGTGTTAATTATTCACGTGTAGTAAGTAATTTCTAATATTATTTCACAATCTGCATGTTAAAAAATTTTAAAGGCCCCGCATCGAATCAGCTGTTCAGCTTTCTTCACTCGATTGTTTACGCTTTTTAACGAACATATTGCTCATTTTGAGTCCTATTTCCCCCAAAAATATGGAACCATTACCAGGGTACACATTAGAGATTGAGGGAAGTGTGAAAGGTTACCATGGGTACAAGGAGAAGCCAGCAGTTGGGAAAACCTTTCTTGCAAACGGGAACAATGCAATAGGCACCACTGTTGGGCTGTAGCAGTAGTAAAGACTAGGAGTGGTGACATGGTGGGACACGTTCCCCGTGGTTTTGGTTCTACTTTTTGTCAGATTCTGGAGTGTAATCTTGATATTTCATGGTAAGATATATTTTTTTTTAATTTTCATAATGCGCCATATACTGAACATGTTTATATAAATTTTTGTGTGAATAATGTAAGATCTTTCATTTGAGTGAATAAACACATCAAATATAAATTGTGATGTCAAAACATATTTGCCAATGGTAAATCCGTGATTACTGATAATTTGTACACAGCAAGATGGAAGTATGCCTTACTTTGTTTCCTCAGGAATTTTTGTGAGTGACAGTAACAAAATAAAGATTTGATGAAATCAGTGATACATTTGATCTCGATTACAAAGTGTAAACCAAGCATAGCATAGCTTGTTGTACTTGCTAGATTGGTCATCCCTACTTAAAGCAATATTAGCACATTTTTTTTGAAGAGTGCCCCCATTTTTCAAAAAATTGAGATTTTTACACGGTTGCATTGGTAACTGGCTAGTAAACTATACCTGTGAATGGTTAAGCTCGAAAATGTCTGTGTCACAAACGAAGGAATTAGAATAATTATTATCGGAGATCACCGATAATAATTCAACGGCTGCTGGAAACGGCCTTCCAATGTGAAATAGCCGGGAAATAGCGCCATATACGTGTCTACGCTCATCCATTAGTTGTTTTATTGGTTCAGGCAAGTCAAGTAAGAGGTTATTTTCTCGAGGTGGCACTATTTCATCATGGACGGACATAAACATAGCATTTCCAGCTCCGCCGTTAAGTCCAATCTGGGATCCCAATTCTAATTACAAAATCGCTTATTTTATGATAAATATGCATTTTTTAGCATTCTCGTTCGCAGGTATAGTTTCCTAGACAATTACCAACATTACTGTGCCAAAATATCAAATTTTTGAAAATTGGGGGCGCTCTTCCAAAAATGTGCCATTATTGTTTAGTGGGTGCTGCCAACAGACTTGTTAATCACTTCAAGAAGTCACCCCTTGCTACTGAAACCAAGCAAAGAGCCCAGAATTTGAAACCCTTACGCCTCATTTCATCATGTCAGAAAGAGGGGATTTTTTTTTCTTCAATCACTTGCAATATTCATTAATATCACATCTTTGAACTAATCATTAATTTTACTTTATCTCAAAGGCCAATGATAAACTTCTATAAAGGGTTTCCCCCGGAACAGTGCGTCATCATAATTTCCAAAGTTTACACCACCTATTAAACTTTGTATACATGCATGAAGACATTACAAAACACCTGAAGGCATCCATGACATCAATTGATCGTGCTACCAAAAGGATTTCCATTCTTAATAGCAAACTGCAGCCTGGGATAGCAAGCCGGAAACTGGCCAATAAGAAGAAATCGGCAGGTATAATTACAAGTTGGTTAATGATTTGTGTATTTTTTTAATGTCACCTGCTTTATCATCATTTTCGTCATTGGTAAACAAATTGATCCGTAAATACTATGCCTCTGCTATCATGAGACTTTGTACTCGCCTTCTCATCTCACTCCGCCAGCTAGCCACGCCTTTCACAGGGCCGTATCTGGAAGATTACCTAGTTCTTGCTTATTTTGACAAAGTTGCAGCTTGGCACCTCTGAAGGTCTGTTCCCCAAATGAAGACAATCCTGACAATTTGATGAACCCATCAAATGCCAAGTGGATGCATCAAGAGAGTGGCAAGCATTAATCTTGCCCATATCATGGTATATATTATAATAAAGGAGGGACATAAACAGAAGAGAAAATTGTCCAAAGATTTCATATCCCTGATGAAGATCGAATGGACACCATCACTAGAAGAGCTCTTCTAGCAGAGAGAAAACACAAGAAAAAATACATCAGTCCTCGGACCGCTTGTGTCGCCTGCCGTCGCGGTTTGTGAATGATAGGCCTCACATGACCTTTGACCTTGATATGTGACCTTTGACCGCTTAAAATAAATGAGGGATCGCATGTAAACTCCATAAACCAAGTTTGGTTGCAATTGCACTTCAACTTTTCAAAAGAGATCAATTTTACATTTTCAGCCTATCTTACAACTTGACCTCACATGACCTTTGACCTTGGTATGTGACCTTTGACCTCATCAACAAATGGAGGATGTCATGTTGCACCTGTGACCCAAATTTGAATCCATCAAAGTATGTGGATATTACAGGCAAATGTTAACCCTTTTTCACAACAGACATCAACAACAACAACATACATCAACAACAGACATCAACAACAGACTATAGTGGACAAAGTGATCCCTATGTGTCTTTCTGCCTTAAGGCAGGCGACACAAAAAGCCACTACCAATACCAAGGGATGTACAAAAGTTGAGTGTTTTTTTAGGAAGCAAGCAGCTACGTACATTGAAAGGTCAACATATCACGATGCTCTAGAAATATACCCACATGTAACATACTTATACTAAAATCTACAGGTGTAGCAAAGTTGACAATTGTCACTATCAAGCCGCAAGGAAATATTGAAGCATTTCTCAATGAAATGAATGACGTATGTACACAACTTGAAAGGTACTGATCATGCAGTAATTCTTAGTGATTTCAACCATGATCTTCTCAAACACAACCCCTTCTCATGCTTTAAGGACTACATTCAGGTGATCACTAAACCAACAACTCGTGCAGGAACGCTAATTGATCATACCTATATCAAACCACTTCACACTGAATATTGCAAGAGCAATAAGGGTCTGCAGTACCCTTCATAAGATATTACAATGGTCTGACCTTGTGCAAGTAAATCATGCAAAGTATAGGACTTGTCTGCCTAGGTAAGGACCATTTTGGTTTGGGTGTCTTAATAATTTGTCTCTGAAGCAAGCCAAATGCTTAAGATATTTTTCAAAATTGCCCTGCTAAGAAACATGTCTTATTTTTCATTTTATACTACAGATTTTTGCAATATTGGTGTGTCCTGGGCACTGATGATTAGCACTCATATATCACAATGCAACCTATGCATTAACATGTTTCTCTGCTTTAGATATGAAACTCACAGACTTCTACAAGACTATCTTATTGAACAAGCTTCACAATGTCTAAAGATTTAATTGGTTGAAATGTCATTCTCTTTGTCAGCCGAACACTGCCAACATGTTCACTGCAACAAAAAACATCCCCAAGTGTCCACAATCCCCATACCTTACCTCGCAGTTTCAACACTCTAGATTTTGTTCTATTAATTAGTTGTTGTGTTCAAAAGAGATACGAGTCCAACCCGTTTAATATCAGAACACGATAGAAGACAGAATAATGGCCAGATAAGTGAAAAATATGGATATTAACATATTGCGATATCCTTATGTGTTATTCTTAACTGCCTAATTTTTGGGATTTCACTGGCAACCCTATTGATCTTGAGTCAATCGCGCCATCTTTTGTTACTCATTTGTATCTTCTGTTCATGCAGATTCACTTGGGTTCAATTTGTATTTGTTGTATTTCATCAGGACTTTAAATAATAAAGCTGGACTGGTGCAAGCAAGTCAAACTTATAGTCTATGCCATCATAAGTTTTTAGCTAAGGTCATGTTTATCTTACAAACGCAATAAATAGGGGAATGAAATGATTGATATCATATGGACAAAGAAAATATTACATGAGATCCAAGCAAGTCTTCTAATAAGACCTAAACCATTCCCCTTTCACAAAAAAAAAAAAAATAAAAAAAAATTATGTACATTTTTCCAACCATGCATAATTGAATTTTGTTTCAAGTCAACTCTGCATATATAGCCAATACAACGTAATACTAATTTTGTCACTCGTCATTATGATTACCAAGAGGAGGTATAGTGTTCTTCCCACAATGCATTTCTTCCAATAGAATGTTTGCACTGTTGCCATATGAGTTTATAGCACTTGGTAAAAAGTACTTAAATTGCAAGATTGGAATGAATTTTGAAAAGAAATGCATAGTAGGAAATTTACTATACCTCCTCTTTTGATTACCTACCTGCAACCTCTTCTTGAATGGTCTTGTTATTCTTCAGGGTAAACTCCTACATTTTGCTGACTGCAAACTAGGCCTATTAAAGCAACAGTCAGTCATTTCCTATAATGTATGCCTCCATTTCTTCTTGATATTGCGTTTTTGGCATTGTATTTTTAAAAAGAAATCATCAAAAAGATTTAGCTTTAAATGATCTTTATGAATTTAAAGATTTTTTGTCATTAAAAATAAATCTGCAATCTTAATTAGCCTAGTTTCACAGGTAAAAAGTTGATACTTCATTAAAGTTTGTCAGTGTTATTTTCTTTTTAGAGCAATGGTAAAATCAGATAACACAATGTGTTGTCATATTTTTTCAGAAATCACAGACTATTGCTTTAAGTAATAATAGGCCAACATTGAAATTGCACATGAAACAGTTCCAAGAACAAGAACATACATCTGAGTTAGTTTTATATTCACCATAAATTTCATTGATTTACACCTTAAAATTGCAAAAAAATTAAAAAACTAGGAAAAAGCTTTTTAAAATGTGTAGGCCTAATATATAATCTTCTGCCACCAATAATATTACAGAAGTGTTAGAATAAGGGAAATCAAAACTAACAGAAGGATCAGTCACATTCTTGTCTAAACACAAACATGTTATTTTAAAAAGGCATACAAACCTCCCATTACTATGCCAGTACAATGCTATTTCACAGAAATTTATGGTGAATTGAAAACCACTCTGTGATACATGACCTTCTTGACAGGGCGTCACAAATTATTTTGACCATTTTTGTATACTTTACACTATGAAATGGTAACGTTACTTTTGGTTCACCCTGTACTTATGATAAACAGGACTGCCACTGATCAAGCATTTTTATATAGTCAATTTGTTTTTTTAAAACAATCATTTTTTTTTCTGAACCAAACAAGACATACTTTGAATCAAAAGACCGGTGGCAATCCTGCAATAAACCAACCAGGGGTACATGTAATTAATTCTTGTTACAGGACTCAAAAGATTACTGGTACAAAGCATGTCCCAGAAGCATGCTGTGTGACACAGAATTGATCTTCCCACAAAATAATACATGTAGCACTCCCATCTCATGTGCATGATATCCTGCATGAACTGCACCTACCATATTTACTCCATTACAAGCCACGCGGCCACGGGGCAATGCATTTTCAAATATTTCCAATATAGGACCACTGTTATGATCAAATATTCTCACCTTATAAAAGGGTTACAAGGTGATATTCTTATATCTGATGTGTGAATAAATCTTAATTTATCTCCTGCTGGCTTGCAATATCACCACCACTGTAAATAACAGTAAATAACAAAATTCCTTGACGTTTTGGGAAAAAACAAAATATTTTGGCATTTTCCTGTGGCAAGTGACCCTCAATATGACCATTTTTCCAAAAGGCTACACCATGTCTATCCATATAATTGTTTGTTTCCTGCAATCACATTCTGACAACCGTGACTACAGCACAGAATACGAGAGTTCAGGACACTGAAGAGGTACATTCAGTATGAATCCATTGGTAAGAGATTTATGACTTTGGGCAAGAAATTTGGGAGGGAGGGGTGTGTATTAGAATAGGGTCATGTAATGGAGAAAATATGTGGTACATGCTATCTAACACAGTAGTGGGAGTACTTTATAGTAACAAATGATGCAAGAAATTATGAGTTACAATATAGTTACATGTAGAGATATTGAATACCTTTCAATTTGGGTCATGTAGTTATGTAACCATGACCTCAATGAAGTCAATATTTCACAGTTTTGGGTAAAGGTTTAATTTAGAAGTCCCATTGATGCAAATGAGGTTTATTCCATAAGAAACTGCTGTGTGAGAAGTGCATGTGCGATGGAAGTGCTGTAGAGCGTGGATTCTATTCAAAATACTTGGGACTTCTAAATGAAACCGCTACCCAGTTTTGTAGCATACCAGTCAAGGTTTCGGGAATTTTAGTTTTAACACATTTTCACTGATTGCAGGCTTTCAAGAGGTTAAGGGTGTCATACTTGGATTTTGTGGTACATACTTGGATTTTGTGGTACAATGTAGTGAATTGAAGCCCATTTTACACACACAATGCAAAATGTTGTTTTGTGAACAAACTACAACTATACAACTCCAAGTTTAAGAGGTAGAAAAGCAGGTAACCACTGCAAATGATCACAACTCACTTTTACCACCACGCCCAAAAGGTAGGCAATCTTTGTGGCTGTTGCTCAATTGATGGCAAGATCTGAAAATGCTAAACTTGTAAATTTAAGTAGTGAAGTAGCAACATGTTGGTTGTGATGAAGCAGTGTTTAACCTGTCATGAAGTCTGTATCTCTTGACTGGTAGCCAATACACACTGGTACCCGGCACCTTGGTGCTAGGCTATCCAACAGCACAGGTACAGGCTCATCAAAATAGGCAATGGGCAAAGTTCTTCACAATGTTTTATAGTACTCATCATTTTTGCCTATTACAATTCATGTAGTGTGTTACTCCATTCAAGTTGGGTGGAAATGGTTTATGAGTATTATGACCAATGGGCATAAGCGATCAAATGTCAACCAGTATGAGCACAATGCATTGATATTTACAACACATTGTCCACCAATCTCATACATTGTTAAGGCTCTACACAGAAGTGACTGCTTGTAAAGTCAAGTAGGAAGTTATACTTTAAACTGCACAAGCCAATTGATGGCCTGTACCCAAGTTGTTATACAGGTGGAGGTAGTAATAGACCAAAGTTGTAGGGAAACCAGTGTATACATGACCGATGCCATTTCTAGAGCCAAAAGAATGATTTAAAGCAATCCCATACTGCTTTTCATTTATCTATTCTGTACAGTATATTGCAGACATGAAGTGTCAATTAAAAGTGCTGATGTTTTCAATTGAAACAAATATCAAAGTCATCTCAGATATGTATATATGGGTGAATGAGGTGTGTTGAACCACTGCATTGTGGGATTGATATTAAATCATTCTTTGATCTGCAGCACTGGATAAGAACTTAAATCAATCTTGATGACTAATTCCTAGACACTGCTACTTCCAAGAGCTGCCAATTTTGAGCCTTGGAAGTAGGCTACAGAAAAAATGTCAAAAAAGTTGGCAGCTCTGCACTGAATATATCACCAGGGCTGGATTAAGGCTTGGTCTACATTTTACAAATGGCTCCAATCAAAGCCTTCACTTGAATGTTTGGTCAAGAGTCCAAGCTATTTTAATCCAGCCCTGTATCTCACCTACCTGCCCTCTTGCATTTAAAATTGGAGAAATGGTAACAAATGATGTGGTAAGATCCAATGTTAATTCAGTATGTGTGTGTGTGGGCTTTTGTACTGGGAATCTTGTGTCCATCCATATCCTTGCCATGTCCATCCATATCCTTGCCATGTCCATCCATATCCTCATCATGTCCATCCCTATCCTTATCGCGTCCATCCATATCCTTGTCACGTCCATCCATATCCTTATCGCGTCCATCAATACCATCAATACTCATGTCACGTCCAGCCATATCCTTGTCTTGTCCATCCATACCCATGTCTTGTCCATCCATATCCTTGTCATGTCCATTCATAACCATGTCATGTCCATCCATATTCTTGCCATGACCTTCCATCCATATCCTTGTCTTGTCCATGCTTTGTGGTAGTGAAGTCTCTATGCTCAGTATATAGTTAAATGGCATGTTTGTACTTTTCAAGTTTACTATGTTCAAATCCATATCCAAATCCTTCCCCTTCCATGCTAAAGCATCTTTCCTATAGTTCTTTCATACTTGTGATCTTCAGTTTACATCAATAAAGTTCACTTTCTGTCACCTTCCCAAATTAAATTCTTGTCCAATCGACTATGTGTTGTTTTGAAAGCCTTTCGTAGATAGACATCTTTGCAATGTTGAAGTTTACAATGTTGAAGTTTACAAAGTTCACTTTCCACAATCTTCCAAATCACATTCAAATCCTTGTCCTGGCTATGATATGTGTTTGTTTGTATCTCTCTTTAACAGTTGTATCATGCTTGTAATGCTGAAGTTCACAATGTTTGCTATTTGTCACCTTCCAAAACCTACCTTTAAAACATGGTCCCATCCATGAATTTGTTTTGAAAGGCAGGTCAAAGTTAGCATCTCTCCAAAGTTCATGTTTAAATGTTTCTGAAATTTCAGTCACATTTGCAATTCTACCACAGGACATTTAAATTCCTGGTTCCAGCCACCTGTTTCAAATGTAAAAGAGAGGCACAGTTCAATCATAGAATTTTAGCACACTTCTGAAAAAATAGTTTATGTACCCCAAAGCATATTTTTTTATTTCCCCCCCCCCCAGCTCTACTGAACAATTTGATATGTTTTTCTAATTCATAGGGTCATGTAATGTAATTGACTAATAATGACATGGTAAGAAAGCTTAGAAGTGTATACATATATTGAAAGTCTTTGATTGGTGGTTATATCCTGCTATATCATGCCATGAGCCAATCAGAGCTACTGTAATTGAAGCCATGGACCTCAGGCAGGTTAAGGGTCATACAATTACCCACATCTCCATGCAAAATTAAATGGGCAGCCTACACACCACTCGAGCACAAAAGGCTGTATTATTCTCATTATCGTCCTGAATTTGAGCCCTCAAATTCATTTCATTCCCAAGATATAAACAAAAACAGCCATTTAATGGTTAACCATCAATATTAGCACAGTAATGAATAGGGCTTTGCAATTATGCATTATTGCTTGTACCATCAAAACCACAAGTTTGTTTCCCACGGTACTTGATGGGGCGATGTGCTACTGCAAGTGCTAACGCAAGTGCCAGGCTCTCATATCAAGTAGAGAGCACAATAGACATAAATCGGAACAAGCACCTTTAAAGTGACACCTCGTATTGTAAGAAATCTAGCCATAACCCGCTGCTTCTTTTGACATAAATCAAAAGTTTAAAGTCTCATTATTTGGTTTATGCAGTTTTAAGGAGGATGGCCATATTTTGTGAATTACTGTAAAACAATTTAATTTCACGGCAACTTAATTTAGCGAATTAGCAAATCATCATATTTTTGCAGGAATTTAATTTCACTAATTTGAATCAATCTGCTATGTTAGACTATAGTAATTCATCTTTATTGGCGGCAATTTAATTTAGCGATTTGGAGGTCTTAGCGAAATTAGCGAAATTAAATTACTAGTGAAATTTACTTGTTTTACAGTACTTCAGAAGAGTGTTTCTTACCTGTAGTTCCATGGATGTAATATAAACAAGCACAGACATATATAGTAGAGATGTAACTTAATGCTGTGCACCCATCAATCAAGTACTCTGCACACCATGGCAGTCATCATCTGTAGTCAATAAATTTTAAGGAAATCAGTAAGTTTGTTGGTTGGTGTTTTGGGCACCATGTACCTGATACTATAGTTTAAGCATCCAAGGCCTGAATTTTGTTGACCACACCATACACATCTTAATTAAGCTTATTACTGTTGCTTTGATTGAGGTTTCAGACAACTCCAGTAAAAAGAGCTGACATTGGCTCTTAAAAATTGATGCAAATTTCATGAAGTCAAAAATCATCAATCTTAGGAATGTTGAGTCCAGAGTACCAGAATTGACTTTTAATTTCAAAACTTTGTTTGTTTGCAACAACAAAGTTATTTTGTTTTGTACAGAAAGTGGAGGATTCGCAATCAACAGTAAAATTTGGTCAACACTCATCTCTCACAAGACTAATCAAAAGACATACAATTGTTATTTCCTGACCTTGCAAGACTTAGCCTACAGGCAAATTTTAAAGCACTAAAAGATTTGATTTTATGAAATTGTGACCTATTACATTAGAATAAGTACCAGGTGTTAGCATGTACTAAAATCCTTTGAAGGGAGTCTGGGGTATGGGATCAGTTTCCTAAGGGAAATTGTACCAGGCCCAGAAAAGTTATACCCACAAGCTGCTTTAGGTGCTAATTTCATGATCTTCCATATGAATTTCGCTTAAAGGTGCAGCGAGAATTTCACACTTTTTTTTTTTCATCTAGGTTGTAAACCTTCTATCAAAATATCACCACTGAAAGGATTAAAGGTGCAACAAGAATTTTAAATCATAAAAAAAATAAAAAAAATAAAAGTTTATTTTTCATATAGATTAAACACTCATAGACTCCCACCCTTTTTATTTGCTGCAGAAATAACTTAAAATAACCACTGCTAGTTGACAGTCTAAAAGTTGAAACCAAGTTTGGTCATGTCCCACCAGGTCAAGTGGACTATACTGAAGATTTTACTCGGGGATGAAGATATCAAGGACAACCCCTATGTGAATTGGAGAGTTCTAATTGAAGTTATAACATCATTTATCTATACTATAAAGATCGAACTTCGCCATGTTGTTTTCCCTGGAGCTGACATGTTTTTGTCCAGGAGGTCCCATGTTGAATTTGTACCCTATTCAGGTAATACCTTCCCATCGTGTCTCGCGATTGCTCGGGGTTTATGTATTCAAACTGCTATAGATTATTTAGATTTCATTGAGATTGCAATAAACGTGTTTGTAAACATAGCTAAACATTTGTAAACAGTAGTAAGGCGATTGAATTCCGGAGGTTTGACAAAGAGAAAATACGTAAATTGAAGTACCGTTTTCTCTGGTACGAGTTGTCGTCCACGTTCGTGCCTTAATTACCCATGTCCTTCGCGTTTGACCTTTGTGCTATTTTCTAGGTAAAATGATTTATTTCGTTGGTGATAAAGAAAAAACAATAAGAAGGCCTACTGCCAAACATTCAAAATTTCTTTATACTACGTATTTATAATTCATTAAAAGACTTCGAATTATCCAACAGTATTTTGACGCAAAAAATCGTGACCTTTTGTTGTTTTCGCGTTAAATCGTGATCGCGTGGTCGAGTTTGACATCTTTGATTTTTATGTTCTAAAATTATTTAAATTTTTTGGAAACAAAAAATAAAGGATAAAGAGACTCATATATCATTCCACAATACATTTAAGCTATTTTTGTATTCATTAATTAGCACCATGAACATTAACGTACTAAAATAATTTGACCTTCTGCCCGACTAGTTATGAATACAAGAACTGGCTGGACACTCGCGGCCTTGGTAATTATGTTTGCACTGGCATTCACAGGAAAGGCTGTGGAGCCAAAATGACAATAAGGCGTGTCCACACGGAGGCTGAAACTCCGAGTTTTCAAAACTCTGAGTGTCGATCGGGGTTTTTGGCCGTGTGACGCATTCGGAGGTTTAAAACTCGCGGGTTTTATCGAGGTCTAGCGGGTTTTTTTTCCCCCACCCCCCTAAAAACACTAGGGGGTGAAACTCAAACTCCAATAACACTCCGAGTGTTTTTGGAGTGTTTTGCCGTGTGGACAGCTTCCGGGGGTGGTGAGGGCGTAGGTTACCTCTCACGGTCATCGTTTTTGACAACTTTCTGTGTTTGAATATAACGCCGGAAAGTGGCACGGCTTCTGTTACGGTGACTTCCGGTCTACACTCCGGTCAGTGGATGATTTTTTCAGATTTTTGGCCATCGGGTGGACGATAATGTGGAGTGAAGTAAAATCATTGGATTTAATTTCACCTCTGGAGTTTCAAACCTTGGAGTTTTGTTGGCCGTGTGAACTGGCTCATTACAAACATTTAGACCTAAAGCAAATAGATATTCAGGCCCTTTAGTGCCCCTTGTTGTAAGATTAGGTTATACTTACCTGATGGTGATCTTACAAGGATTGCATTCGGCTCCTAGTGAATTTGATACCATTCCAAAGTCTTACAACCGATACATATATCGCCCAACCTAAAGCCCTAAAGAGAAAACCGCCCAACCCTTCCACTTCCTTTGCGCCAAAACTACAGATAGCAAGGCGAAAGATACTTAGGGGGAAAAAGGGCTGGGAGGGCCGATCACCATCAGGTAAGTATTACCTAATCGTACTAACAAAGGTGCACTAAAGGGCCCCTGAATGTTGCTAAACACGATTTTACATACTTACCTGATGGTAATCTTACTAGGATTGCATACAGATTAGCAACCGCTAGAAAAAGGAGGTGGTAAGTATCCGGAGCCTAATGGCATAAAACATATACTACCAGAATATAATCCAAAAAGGACAATCTGAACCATACCTCATAACGATGCATAAGACCCCCTTAATGCAAGAGGCGATATATGTACGAAATAAGTTACTAAATATTTGTCTCATAAACAATACTTTTAAGCACCAAAGTCAATTATCATCTACCCACCTCATAGAGAAAGAGAAGCTGGGACCAATATGTCCTTGCCATGGTCCCATTGGAACGCAGGATACCAAAAACTTAAAATACGAATATAACCATGCGGATTTATATGCGCCAGTATAAAAAGTAGCCTTTAACCAACCACTGGGGTAACTCAGATACCACATAATAAGGCTTACGGTACTGAGAAATTGTTGTAGTAAGCCTATTCATAAACACAGAATTATGTCCCAAAACAACAACATTTAAGGATCTTGACTTAAGCATCAAAACAAGCATTCAAAACTTTCTTTGGAATTAGAGATGACAAAGGTATCTTCAAACGAGAGCATCAGGATGGTGGCTTACTCCAGAGGTTGGCGTTGAGTTTGCAACTGCGGTGAAACAAACAGCCAATTAAAGTGACAATGTCCCATATCCTAACGTCCCTTTAATGGCATTTTTTTCCACTTTTCAAAAATCACGTGGCGGACGGCCCTTTTTGTTTTGGGGGGAAATTGCCCTAGAGCTAACACCTAAAAATAACGCTACCGGGGTAGAGAGAGCCCGCGCACCTTTTTGCGGTGATCGTCAGTATGTTCTCTTTTTTCCGAAAAGGATGTTTGGCTCTAGGCCTATAAGCCAGTGAAATTTTGTTCATTGTTAAGGCCAAACAAAAAAAATCAAAGTTTGTCCCCGTAGTAGTCCAAAAACCAAATTAAAATTCACTTTTTAATTTAATTGAAAAAAATTGAAAAAGGCTTCCCAGAATTGCTCAAATTGCTACATGGCAAGTCAAGACAGTTTCAACTCATACTTGATTGTCCATTATTAGTTTATAAAACAAAAATATTGATTTTTGGATCACTTGGTATCTTATAACATTGAAAACATTCTATCACTGTTTTGTCTTAACATGATGCAAATTTCCCCTCAGTAAATAAAAGAAAAACCAACAACAAAAATACCGTAAAATAAATGTCTCCCAATTAAATGCTGTGGCCTACTACTGGCCCAAACTTGAATCCCCTGCTGACGTCACTATTCCATCAACCACTGCTCCACCAACCACCATCACCTGACCCATTGGATCCCTGTTTCATCAATTCCCTGACTACCCCACCCATCACCATCAACTCCAATCACACCATTGAATACTTACTTTGTCCTTGTCACCACTGATTTCAGTATGCCATCAACCAGGCGCACAAACGCTACAAGACTAACTAATATAGGTTAAAAACCTAATTTTTGCACACTTTATTGCTTAAGGTACCTGGTATATCAGGGATTCAACAGTAAAATATAGATGACATGGAGGATTAGGACGGGCTTGTGTATGGCCCAGGCCAGGGAGAATTGTACAGAAATTATTTACAGTACTCTCATTAACTGCTGTTTTCCCAACTGTATTACAACTTTGAAGAAAAATGACTTTTCTTCATTTTACATCTTTCCACGCAAATTTTTGCCAGGGGGGGACTGATTGGCGGCCAAAAAAGGGGGTCTCCCAAACTAGTTGTCAAAAATTTCAGAAATAAGCTGCGATCTCCCTCAATTCCCAGCTACTATTTGAGGGGTTTTGAAGAAATTTGGTAGAATGTGGCTTTGGACATGAAAAGTAGGTCTCTCTTGGAATGGTCCTAAAATGGGGTTCACTGGAAACTGAAAAAAGAGGCCTGAAAATTATGGACTTATAAGTGGTACATAACCATACTTCCTCCTAATGTGAGAACTTCCCCACCCCCAACCTTTACATTTAATTGTTTTTGCTGTCATAAGACCCACCTTTTAACATTTTTAATTTTTATGTACCACATTTTTTTACCATTAAACATTTAATTTCAATTCACACACAAAGCCATCACACCTGCCACACACACCCACACAAGTACACATACCAATAGTTCATAATAATGATGAAGTGGCATTCATAGGAAAAGAATAATTTTTATTTGTCATACAAAGAAAACTTTCTAAATTTAAGAGGTAACATACTCCATGTGGTTTACAAAATCAGGTTATTGCACTACCTATACCTAGTGTAAATTTACTAGGGCATTCCTATATGAAAGAAATGCAGAGTGTCAGGGTCACTCTAGCCAAAAAATACACATCCATGCCTACACATAAGCACATGTGGTGTAGATCTAATTACTGACCTTATGTCCAAAAAATGGTCCCTGTTTTCTTGGTATAACCTACTAACCTGCATGCCAAAGTGAAGTCCGCCAGACAACACAGTGAACAGAGTAGACTATAATGATTTTAGGTTTCTAACCAGATGTTTTAACAAGTGTTACAATTGTAACACTTTCTGTGCGTTTCTGTGCGTTGATAGTTATGCCCTGTTTCTTGCGTGTTATGTAGATTCCAAGGGGGTGAGTGTTTGGGCCTAAGACCTTTTGCTCACTCCCCAGATAGCGGTTTTTGTTTCATACTGGGAGTCATTGGAAATAAGTTTGATTAACATATTGCTTATCACACCCAGCACTCTCTTTATACTTACTTCGTAGCCAAAATAACCACTCCACAATTTAGACTGTGGCCAATTCTGAACTTTAGGAAACACATACTGTCATCTACCGTCGCATAAAATAAATTTTTTGACAACCTTGATGTAAAAATTCCAGCTATTGGAGCAGGGCCCTTTACCAGGAAAAACCTCTTACCTGCCAATGACTTAATTCCAAGGGTCTAATATCAAGCCACCCGAACCTAAGCAATCAATTACAGTTTCAGTATCAAAGAACTGACTGCACAGGTTTAAAAGGAGGATACAAAAAGTCAAACAAAGGCCAAAATCTTCTATTCAACCTAAAGTTTAGAAAAAGCAGATACACATGTAAGCAGCTTTAACAGACGACAGCTATAATAAATACTAACACAAACGTTTAAAATTCAACTCAGTAGGCCTATGACATAAGTACGTAGGCGCTGTGTACTTCTCTAGAGCATAATTACTTATACATTATTAATATTAGTTTATTATTAAGGACAGTATTGGAACAGTTTGCAGAGAAAAACCTAGTGATATCTAATGTTCAGATAATGTTCCGACAGTCCAGACATAAGGCACAACAATGACCTGCCCTAGATCATGAGCATTAGAAGGAGGTCAATGCTATGGAGAAGGGGAAGGGAAGGACAAAAGGAAATTGAGGAAGAAAGGTATAACTGCCCAGGTGTTCCTCGGAAGGAGCTAAACAATTTGCAATCCAAAGCTTCCAAAACTGTATTAGTTTGGGAATGAGTATGGAGGAGACCAAAGAGAACAGATCTAGGTTGGAAATGGTCTGACCTGAAACATAATGCGAAAAACCTGATCGGACATCGACCACATCGTCGGACTGAAAGAAATGCCCTTGGCAATATAGTCTGCTTGAACAAGGTACACACTCTTAAAATGCAAGATTACAGAAAGAGAACCCAAACCTTGTCACGCAAAAGAGGTTGATGTGGGTGTGGAGACCAAGAGTGAGGAGCCGGCACGGCTTATACCACCCTGTTAGTTGACGGTCACTACCACTGAGATTATGAACAATGGTAAAATGCTGTTGCGACTAAAGCAGATCCCGAACCTCCAAAGATGAAAGACTTGAAAAGGTTCAGAATAAATGATTATCTGACGAAGTAACTTTCCCTTTCCCTCGGCCAGAAAACCCTTAACCAATGGTGATAAGAGAGTGAATATGAATGCATCTAAAGTCAAGACAGCACTAACGGATGAGGACAAAAAAAAGCCTTATGGTTGAATTACAAAGTCCCTCCCAATCAAACAAGAATTGGGGGGAAAAAAAAAAAATGGCAACTGATGCACTGGAGCAGCTAGAGAACAGAAACTTCGGACTCATAGCAAAAACAAAGGATAAAGATCAGCAAGCTTGCCATGAACTAGGGCCTACAAAAGCTGTCTGATCCCAAAGCAGTGAACACAAAACAACTCATTCGACGCAAGAGCGTGCCACTGAAAGCATGGTCCATGCGAGAGCAAAGATCTGAACGTCCATGCAAGAAACGCCAAGTTGCCAGAGAATGTTAAAACGTAAATTACCAGCACGATAAGAAAAGAGGAATCAGGTTTGCCATAGGACTAACCAAACAAACCTTTGACGCTGCGCCGTCACCAACCAGGCACAATGCCATGAAGAAGCTACAATACCTGGCCATACCAACTCAGATGCCCCCCCCTTTCTTGAGGGAGACTAGGCTTGATTCCGTATAAAATTGCTCTCTCTCTCCAATTTCTAAACAATAAATCTATGACTATATATAGCTGGTGCCTTAACCATCTATCTCAAGCAAGCCACGGAAACAAACGCAACTGCACATGCAACCTAATAAGAACCACTTTCAATAAATTCCTTGGAACAGCAAATTAGAAGAAGTTTCCCAGAATGCTTCAAAGCCAGAAGCACTGAACAAATACTCCTGCCTCTCAGACAAACTTTTGGGAATGAAAGACATAAATATTATACAGGATATTTCAACTGAAAGCGGCATTAAACAGCGATAATCAGTATGACACTGAGAATCTTTGATAAATGAACCCTGGCTGGCCGGCTGGATTAGGTGGACTAACTCAACGGTCCGCACCCGAGTGGCGTGGCAAGTAAGTAAGAGGACAAACTACGTGGCACACATTCATGACATTTCGCGGGCCCGACTCCGAATCACATCCATGACATTATTTAAATCCGAATAAACAAGCTTAAAAGACGAATCTGAGAGAAACACTGTAAATAAGCTACTATGCTTAGAATCACACCGCAGTTCGCAGCCCCCCCAAAACGCAAGAAAATGTTCATCATAACTGGAATGGCTTCAACTAAAACATACTTTCGGCTTAACATAGTAACAAATATCACCCTCGTTTATACGGGACGACAAAAACTGAGCTTTACACACGCGACGCACTAACGAATTTCCCACATCGTAAATTCCGCTATGCTGATAAGCACCGCATCCCCATGGGAGCCAGACGGGGCTGGACGGCAACTGCAAAAAGGATCGCAAAACATTACGAAGAGCCCACCCAGCTGTAAAGATGAAACATTAAGATGGGAGCCGAGAACGCAAACCTTCCAGTTATAAAGCTGTTTACTAGTAAAAAAAACACCCTGTAAAATATATTATGTAATTGTATATTTGATGCTGGATGAAATGAATTTGATTGATTGAGTACATCACTGCAAAAACTTCGTTCGCAATGGCACAAACACAACATGCAGCTCTTTCAGAAAAGCCGTAAGACAACGAAACTGAGAAGCAAACCAAATTTAAAGTCCTCCAATAGGATGTCTAAAGTAAGAACAAGAAGAACAATAAAGCTCCTCGGTAACTACCAAACATGTGGGAACCTTGCACCACCCTCCGCCAAGAAGAAGCAATATTCAAACAAGGAGAAAAAGATTCCTTGAACTGACCCAAACTACCAAATAAGAGGGTTGAGAAAGAATCACTCAAAAAAACTGAAACAACAGTCAGTCACAAGTCCACTCTATCTAATATAGAGACCTTTAGCCCAAAGCATCCAAATATTCGCCGTAACTAAGACATATTATCGCTAGAAGCACCTATCCCCCCAGGAACCAAGGAGAAAGGATGATGAAGTTAGCTGAGAATAACGAGTTGTTGACCCGACAGTAAAGGGAAATCAGGTATAAATTGTGTCGAGGTTTGCGAAAATCAGTCCTTGATTCCCCAAAATAAATTTTGCGGAATCACTAATTCACTACTGTGTAAAAATTCTAAGTTTACGAGAATCAACATTGGTTCACACAAATCCAGTTTACGAGAATCTTTGCTGAATCGCGATTCGTGATTCTCGCCGAAATCTAGCCTGGAAATTAACGATTCAGTCAAACTGACAAACATAACGCGAATTTAAGAATCCCAAAAAGAGGATCAACCCCACGATTACTATCGATTGCAGACACAGCAGATTTAGATACAATGAAAGGGGGCCGTGAGTACTGAAGTACTTAGATATTACTATCGAAAAACTCGACGAAAACATAACGCATAGAGAAAACAAATGTAATTTCGAGCTACCCGATGAATTTAGATCGACAATTAGAATAAACCGGGGTTGCAAGAGCAATAACCGCTATCATGTGTATTTAGTTCTGAGGATGTTTTAACTCTTTCATTTTAGTTAACACAAATACATTCTGGTCAACATTTTTGGTTTTTCCAAACAAAGACAAACTAAAACGTGTCGACAATCTTATAAGGGGTCTGATCCTCACGCCCGCGGTATTGCCCATCAAAATTTATCAATCGTAAATGAACCAAAAAATTTTAGGTACGCTCATTGCTTGCCGCCGAAGGTAGGATTCTAACCACTAATGTGTAATAATCGGACCTTGGCAAATGTCAACACGTAGAATACCATGAATTTCCTTGAATTCTCAATCAATAGGAATAGTCTTTATGCATTTATCTTCAACTGACTTCTAAAATGCGGGGCCCTAATATCCCAAGAGATTTAAAAAATGGATCACGCTATTACGGTCATTTTAAATGGTTTTCCTAGTCCAATTGCACGAACAGGAAAACTAGAGGACAACTGCTTAGTTGTTACTGTACTGATATAGTATAAAAAGACAAAAGTAAATGAAGGGGGAAACAATTGGTATTGTAATCATTCAATAGTCACGATACAGGACTCTCATCAGACTTTTTTTTTTTTTTTTTGTTAAAATTTTCGTTGAACGAGCCGAAGGCGCCTGAACAGGCGCACCAGTCGGAAACGATTACCCTATATTAACCTGGCTCAGAGGTTGCTGGGGAAATCTTTATGAATATAGTTGTATCCTTTTCGTAACGAGCCGATGCGCCTGAACAGCGCAACAGTCGAAACATTACCCATATATGAACCGGGCTCCGAGGTTTCTGGTTAAGCTTTAATGTAATATATTTGTATAAGTTCGTAACGAGCCAATGCGCACCAAACAGACGCAAAAACCAGTCGAAACGATACCCATCGTTTGAACATGCATCACAATTCTAGGGTAAATTTTAATCGAAATATTCTTACCATTTCGTGATAAACGAATGTGCCAAACAGAACGCAACCAATGATCAGAATCAGCTCAGGTTCCTAAATTTTTATTCAGAAGTCTTCATCTTTGTGATTTAGGAAAAGATTACTTACTCTTACCACAACCTTAATGAATTAAAAGAGAAGCATCACAATACAATGAACAAAAGATACTATCTCTTTAAAAATTAGTTCGATATAAAGCATACTTAATATGTATTATTATTTAAACTGGCTTACTAAGTTTTATCCCTGCTGTGACTGTGAATTCAAATAAATTTTTGATTGATTGAATTGGTTGAATTAATGAATAGATCACACTTGTACATATCCATGAAATGATAGACGGACTACTCATGGAAAACAGCCGTACACCGGACGACATACATTATACCTTGTGGTATTCGCTGCAAGAACAAGACAATACCCTAAATTTATAGAAAATTAAACTACGTCTCTAAAAGGAATTTTGAATCTGACACCTCTAAGGTTAATGACTCCAAATATCATGAATTTCTCAAGACAAAAAAGCGGAATGAATTCCGTATTCTACAACCTTCACATGCACTTATTCAAGGATTACAGGCGGTCGAATTCAGAGGGAGTGACACATAACGAAATTCTTCTTTCCAAAATTAACAACATCCTCGGGACTGAATTACCAACCGGTAAAACCACCCGAAAAACAAAACGCCGCTAAGGAGGATCTTAAAATCACAACACGATGGAACAATCCCCCGACAGGGAAGTAAAAACTTACCTAACGGTAGAGGCAGCTCTAAAACATCTGTGTCATTACACAGGATGATCCAATGGCTAAATAGGAAGTGAAGGGTGGGCGGTTTCTTCTTTTAGGCTTAGGGTTGGGCGTATATGTATCGTGTAAAGACTTTGGGAAGGTAATAATTTCACACTCAGGAGCGAATGCAATCCTAGTAAGCTCACCATCAGGTAGAGTATTATCGTAGCTAACACTTTGCTATAATACTATTAGTTCGAAGAAGGCAGGTTCTGGTTTACAACCTGCAGTGGCATTGAATTAAAAGGGGATTGCCCGATGAAAAGTATAGGCCTATTAAGCTTTAATTTTGATAGAATTGACCCCCGGGGGGGTTTCCTCAGAACACAACTACTACTGACCATATAACGGTGGATCGCCACAAGGGACATCGGTCTCCATTTTCAACCAACCTTCTGGTTATCAATGACAATGACCCCGTTTTTCATGCCAATTTGGTAGAGGCAAATGGTAGGGCTTTCTCTTCTTTCCTCCAAATTTTTCTCATGGTCCCATGTAGGTAGCCTATAAAGATTAATTTTGAAAGAATTGCCTGCACTATAATCTGTGTCCCAAGCCACATTGGTACTCTCTTGGAATTTTTTTTTTTTCTGCAGAGCCAAACGGTCCTGCCAATTTATTGCATCAACATTGAAAAATACATGTTAGACACAGACAAAAATATTTAATATAAAATTAAATGTAAATCCAACTTACAAAACAGATTCTAAAGATTTATGGCCCGTTTTCAATCAACAGTAATGGGCCAACTTTTTGTCAACCGGGGGTCATTTTTCAAACTAGTGCAAGCTTTGTTATTTTGTTTTTCTAATGTGTGTGAAGCTATAATTTAGGAAATAATAGAAAGCACACCTTAATCTTTTCTCCTTTATTACTTTTTTAATCGGAAAGTTTGAACATTGAGCCATTTTTTTTGTAAAAAATTCAACTAGTTTTTTAATGGAAATTTAGATTACTTGCCAAAAGAAATTAGACTTGCTCATCACTAATGTAAATTATGCACCTTCAGGCAAGTACCATCTTAACATATGAACATTGACACTTGAATTTTGACAATTCTTGACATTTTCTGCTTCTATTTTATCCCCAAAAACAGTTTCTTGACATAAAAAGTTTTTTTTAAAAATAAAAAATAACAGAGCAGATTATTTGGACTTAAAATCTTATCTTTTTGACATTTATTACAGCAAAAACTGATTTTAAGCTTCTTTACAGATTAAACACTCTAACTTCCCCTAGTGAATGCTTTGTGTCATCCTCCTCATGCCCTTTCCAATATTCCACAGCTGTTATATTTGCAATGGTTCTTGGATGAGCTTGTGTGGACGTGACTAATTGAAAATGTGAACAGGGCAATTTTTGAAACTTTACTAACTATCACACCTTCAGTAAGTTTGGTAAGTTCATAAAACCCTGGAACAACTTAGAAACATACTATAAATTTTAAGTTGCAGACCTCCTCGTTTTGAGATATGCCACATCGAGTGTGTTGGACTTGACCAAATGTGTTTGTCGACGTGACTGGTGTGAACGTAAAATTTCATGTGATGGAGCCAAGTCATTTTAAAGTGGTTATCAAAACTTTTAGTACAATTTACTATAGAGTGAAATCACTCTTGGAGAGTAAGTAACACAACATAGAACTTACTTCATAAAGCCACAGGCTTCTGCAAAAAGTGTTGGGACGTGACAAAATTGTGAAAGGAAAATTGCGGACAAGATTTCGAATAACCACATCTGAATTAATTCAAGGACCAGTTCCATCATTTGTGTGGGCATTATCATGAGGATTTGTCTTTGTAAAGATTCAATAATGCCAACAGATATCCACCAAAGGAGTGTCAGTGTAATTGAATAAAATGTATTCAATGTGGAGGAAATGTCACGTCCAACACTCATTTGATTGCTCCATATAAGTTTTTGAGCACTCTGCTACACTTTATTTTCACAATGGTATAAAGTGTCACAAGTTGCCTAAAAGAACTCAAAAGTAAAAATTGACAGGTTCTACATAGCAATATGCAGCTGAAAGCAAAAGCGGACATGGCTATTTTTGGTTGACGCCCATATCAGTAAAATTTTGCACCATTTTGTGTGGCGCCGTCTCCTAAAATACAAGCACAAATATTCAGGGAGCCCTTTAGTGCCCCCTTTTTTAGTAAGATTAGGTTATTCACTTACCGGATGGTGATCTTACTACCTCTCCTCCTAGATTGCATTCGCCTGAGTGCAATGCTGATAACCTTCCAAAGTCTACACCGCATACATATATCGCCCAACCATCAAGCCTAAGAGAAACGCCCGACCCTTTCCACTTCCTATTAGCCAAAACTACAATATAGCAAGTCGAAGGATACTTAGGGGAACAAAGGGCTGGGAAGGGCCGATCACCATCAGGTAAGTATTAACCTAATCTTAATAACAAAGGGGCACTAAAGGACGCCCATGAATGTTAGCTTCGATTTAATACTTACCTGATGGTGATCTTACTAGGATTGCATACAGCATTAGCCACCGCTAGAAAAAGGAGTGGTGGTAGTATCCAGAGCCTAATGGCATAAAAAACAGATACTCCAAAAAATACGTCCAAAAAAGCCGACAAATCTTAAAACCACCCTCATAACGATGCATCAAGCACCCGTAATGCAAGAGGCGATATATGCTACTATAAGTACTTAAATATTTGTCTCATAAACAAATATAAGCAACCAAGTCAATTATCATACTACCCTTCTCATAAAGAAAGCAGAAGGCTGGTGACCAATATGATCATTGCATGACGTCCAATTGGAAACAGCGAATACAAACTTAAAATACGACAGATAGACATGCCGGCATTTTATATGCCGCCAGATTATAAATAGTAGCCTTACCAACCACTGGGAGTAATCAGCATACCAAATGATAAGGCTTACGGTACTTATATAATTGTTGTATAGCCTATTCATAAACACAGATTATGTACCAGAAAAAACAACATTTAAGGATCGACTGAAATAAAAAGCAAGCATCAAACTTCTTTGCGAATTGATGATGACAAAAAGAGGATAAGTCAAAAAATAACCACTCCCACAATTTAGACTGGCCAAGTTCTGACATTTAGGGAAATTAAAAGGAAAACGCTTGACCTGCCAATGCAACTAAAATCCAAGGGTACTAATGCTAAGCAGACCAGACCTAAGGCAATCAAGACAGTTTCAGTATAGAGAAACTGACTGCTAACAGGTGAAAAGGAGGATCACAACAATTACCAAAAAGGGTCAAACAAAGCGCCAAAATACTTCTATTCAAACTAAAGGTGTAGAAAAAAAGCAGATACACAGTATTTGTAAGCAGCTTTAACAGACGACAGCCCTATAATACATTCCCAAAAACAAAACTTTAAAATTCAACTCAGTAGGCCTATGACAAAAGTATGTAGGGCCCCTGTCTTCTATGAAGAGCATCAAATAAATATATACATTATTAATATTATTTATTATTAAGGACAGTATATGAACAGTTTTAAGAGAAAAACCTAGTGATGTATAATGTTCTAGATAATGTTCCGACAGCCAGGCATAAGTCACAACAATGACCGGCCCTAGATCATGACCATTAGGAGGAGGTCAAGGCTAGTGAGAAGGGGAAGGGAAGGACAAAGGAAATTGAGGAAAAAGGTATAACCTGCCAAGTCGTTCCTCCGGAGATAGGAAGCTAAACAAGTTGCAATCCAAAGCTTCAAACCCCACCCCCCCCCCCGCGATAGTTAGCGCCGAATGAGTATGCAGAGAGACGAACAGAACAGATCTATGTTGGAAATCGGTCTGAACCTGAAAACAGAATGCCCGAAAAACCCGATCGGACAGCCGACAAATCGTCGGACTGAAATAAATGCCCCTGCGGAAATATCGTATGCTTGAACAAGTAAACCACTCTAAAATGCAGATTAAGAAAAGAGAACCCAAAACCTTGCACTGCCAAAAGAGGGTGATGTGATGTGGGAGACCAAGAGTGAGGAGCCGGCACGGCTTATACCACCCTGTTAGTTGACGATCACTACCACTGGAGATGTATGCAAGCGGTAAAAAATATGCACTTGTTGATGACTAAAGCATCCCCAGAACCTCTCAAATGAATGAAAGATGGAAAAAGCGTTTCAAGAATAATGATATCTGACAAGTACTTTCCTTCACCGGCCAGAAACCCTTAACCAATGTGATAGAGAGTGAATATGAAGCAGCTAAAGTCAAACCGCACTAACTGATGAGGACAAAGAAAAAGCCATTATGCGTTCGATAGTACAAGTCCCTCACAATCAAACCAAGAATTGGTTGGCAACTGATACACAAAATGGAGCCGTCTAAGAAGAACAGAACTAGCCCGACTCATAGCAAAAAACAAAGGATTAAGATCAGCAAGCTTGCCATGAACTATGGCCACCCCCCCCCCCCCCCCCCCCCCCCCCCCCCCCCCCCCCCCCCCCCCCCCCCCCCTCCCCCCCCCCCCCCCCCCCCCCTTACAAAAGCTGTCTGATCCCAAAGCAGCAGTTGAACAACAAACCAACTCATTCGGAACGCAAGAGCGTGCCGCTGAAAAGCATGGTCCATGCGAGAGCAAAGATCTGTTTACGCAACTCCATGCAGAAATCGACCGAAGTTAGCCAGATGAATCTAAAAACGGTAATTATCAACCCTTCCACCCCCAACTGCTTACTTTATTTTTTCTAAACCAGCCACGATAAGAAAAGAAGAAGCAGGTTTGCCATAGGAATAACCAAACAAACCTTTGCCTCTGCTCGTCAAACAGACCAGGCACAAGTCCATGAAGGAAGCAACAATACCTGGCCAGAACCCTCAGATGACCCCCCCCCCCTTTCTTTGAGGGAGGACTAGGCCTTGATTCCGTATAAATTGCTATATCCAAATTCTAATCTATGACTATATATAGCGGCTTTCTTTGAGCGCAATTACCCTCCCTTCTCACCCTTACTACCCTTTGTCCTCCCCCCGACCCCCCCCCCTTCCCTTTGACCCCCATCCACTTTCCCATCCTCCTACCGTTCCGATCTTAGTCTCCTTCTGCCCCTCGCCTCAACCAGCCGTTCACCGCAATTTGCAGATTCACCACTAACCTTTTTCGCCATTCTCCCCCTATCTCACCGATTACCCTCTCACCTCCCTCTTACCGTACTTCATAACCAACCTTACCCCCAGTCCCCCCTCCTCTTCCCGTACTCATTCCCTCATCGCAATCCCTCTTATACTTCAACTCCCCCTATTTAATAGCTAAGACTCCCTTCACATATCCTTCGTCTGCCCCTCTCCCTGCCTGTTGGGGTGGATGGATGCCTAACCATCTATCTACAAGCCAAAGCTCACTGAAAAACAAAGGCAACTGCAATGCAACATAATAAGAAAACTTTCAATAATCCTTGGAACCAGCAAATTAGAAGAGTTTCCCAGAATTCTTCTAATCCAGAACACTGAACAGATCCTTCCCAGCTGGTTTATACCCAAGTAAGTCTCACCAACAGCCGGGATCGAAGCAAGCATCCTGCTCCCTCAAACCACCCGCGATCACTCCGTAGTAGACATTTTTCTCCAGATACTAATCTTCGCCCAAACGTTTCCTATTCCAGCACTTACCTCGTCTATATGCTCAGGACAATTGCTAACCGAGACCCATTACTCTCTACCTACACCCGGCCTACCTCCTCTCAACAAGTTCAAATATTCTGTCCCCCCTTTTCACTGATCCCCTTAGCAACTCAGGAACGCTCCTCGATGTTCCTATTTTATCACCGGTACCACGCTCAGCCCATATATTCACCCCATACTGATAAATCTCTCAAAAAGAAAGTATGAAGAAAGGCTCATATCTTTAGTTGGGTGTTCAACTGAAAGCGTAATTAAACAGCGATAATCAGTATGCACACGGAGAATGCTGTCGCTAATATTGAACTCCGGGCGGCCGGCCTGCGATTAGGTGGACGCAACAAGCCAAAAGGTCCGCACCGAGTGGCGTAGGCCAGAGTAGAGCGACAAACTACGTGCAAACATCATGACATGCTACGCGGGACCCGACTCCGAATCACATCCATGACATGAATTTAAAGTCGAATTAAAAAAGCTTAAAAGCAGAATCTGAGAAGAAACACTGTAAAATAAGCTAGGTATGCCTTAGAATCACGACAGTTCGACAGCCCAAAACGCAAGAAAATGTTCATATAACTGAGAAGGATTAACTAAAACAACTTCTCTAACATAGTAACACAATATCACCTCGATTTACGGGACGACAAAAACTGAACTTTACACACAGCGACGCCCACTGAATTCTCACCTAGTAGATTTCTCTATGCGATAAGCACCGCCCGCCGCCACGGGAGCCAGACGGGGTTGGACGGCAACTGCAAGGATCGCAAAACATTACGAAGCCCACCGCAGCGTAAAGAATAAACATTAAGATGGGAGCCGAGAACGCGAACACTTCATTATATAAACTGCTTACTAGTAAAAACAACCCGTGCTTTCCGTGTAAAAATATATTGTATGTGAATTGTATATTTGATGCTGTGATGAAATGAATTTGATTGATTGATAAACCACTGCAAAAACATTCGTTCGCAATGGCACAACCAAACACGCAGCTCTGTCAAAAAGCGTAAGAAAACGAAACTGAGAAGCAAAACCAAATTTAAAGTTCCTCCAAAGGATGTCTAAAGATGAAGAACAAAGAAAGAACAATAAAAAGCTCCTCGAGTAACTACAAAAACATGTTGAGGAAGCCTTACGCCAACCTCCGCAAAGAAGCAAGCAATATTCAAAGCAAGGGAGAAAAATATTCCTTGATCTGACCCAAACTACCAAATAAGAGGGTTGAGAAAGAATCACTCAAATAAACTGAAACAACAGTCAGTCACAAGTCCACTCTAATTAATATGAGAGACCTTGAGACCCAAAGCATCCAAATGATCGCCGTAACTAAGACATATTATCGCTAGAAGCTGAGACTAATAGAAGCACCATCATCCCCAGGAACCATGGAGAAAGGAGGATGAAGTGAGCTGAGAAATACTGGAGTCGTTGACCCGACAGTAAAAAGGGGAAATCAGGGGTAGAAATTTGTCGCTGTGTGCGAGAATCAGTCTTGATTCCCCAAAATAAATTTTGCGGGAATCAACTAATTCACTACTGTGTTAAGATCTAAGTTTACGAGAAACAACATTGGTTCACGCAAATCAGTTTACGAGAATCTTTGCGAGAATCGATTCTTGGATTCTCGCCGAAATTCTAGCCCTGGAAATTAACGATTCAAACTGATCAAACATACGCGAATTGAAGAATCCCAAAAAGAATGATCAACACCCAATGATTACTATCGATTGATGGCACAGCAGATTGAGCAGACAATGAAAGGGGGCCTAGAGTACTGAAGTACTGGAGAATATGACTAATCGGAAAAACTCGACGAAAACAATACTCATAGAGAAAACAATGTAATTTTCGAGCTACCCGATGAAGTTAGATCGACAATTAGAATAAATCGGGGGTTAAGAGCGATAACCGCTAGCATGATAGTTAGTTTGAGGATGTTTTTTCATTTAGTTAAAAAATACACTCTGCTAACAATTTTTTTTTTTCAAACAAAGACAAACATAAACTTGTCTGAAAATTTTATAAGGGTTGTCTGATCCTCACGCCCTGCGGCTAATTGACCATCAAAAATATATCATGTTAAATGAACCAAAAAATTTAGGTTTACGCTCATTGCTGCCGAAGGTATGGACTTCTAACCACTAAATGTGTAATCGGAACCTTGGCAAAAATGTCAAGAAAACGTAGGATACGCATGATATTCCTTGAAATTCTCAATCAATAGGGCAATAGGCTTTATGCATTTATGCTTGACTGAATTCTAAAATGCTGGGTGGGCCTACTATCCCAAGGAGGTTTTTTAAAGGAATCAAACGACGGATTAACGGTGTTTATGTTTTCACTAGTCCAATGCAGACGAACAGGAGAACTAGGGCCAACGCTTAGTTAGTTACTGATGAGAGTATTAAAAAGGACAAAGTAAAATGAAAAGCGGGGAAAGGAAAAACAATTGGTATTGTAATCATTCAATAGTCACGATATAGGACTTTAAATCAGATTTTTTTTTTTTTTTTTGGTTAAAATTTCGGAAGAAGCCGAAATGAGAGTTCCTCTGAAACAGGTCAAGAAAACGAGTAGAAAAAAGAATGCTGTACCCTATATGAAACTGGATAACTGCACTGGTTTATGGTAAGCTTTAGGTATAATTTGTATAATTTTCGTAATGAGCCGACAGAATGCGCATGAACAAGCGCACCAGTCGAAACGATTACCCATATATGAACCTGGCTCCGAGGTTCTGGGTAAGCTTTATGTATATATTTGTATAATTGTCGTAACGAGCCAAATGCGCCCAAACAGACGCCCCAGTCGAAACGATATCCATGTGTGAACCTGCATCACAGATTCTGGTAAATTTAAGTCTGAAATATTGTACCATTTCGCTGATATAAATAGAATGTGCCAACACAACAGAGCACCAAATGATCAGAGCAGTTCAGTTCCTAAATTTCATTCAGTCGGCCAATCTTGTGATTTGGAAAAGATTACTTAACCACAACCTGAATGAATTAAAAGAAAAGCATCAATACAATGAACAAAAGCATACTATCTCTAAAATTCAGTTCGACTATAATTAGCATACTTAAATAGGTATTATTATTTAAACCTGGCTTACTAAGTCGTTATCCACTGCCTGTGATGATGAAGCTCTCAAATAATTTGATTGATGATGGATTGAATGAGGAAATGAATAGATAATACAAGCCATGATCATGATGAGACGGACTGCTCATGGAAAACAGCCGTACAACGGACGACATACATGCCTTGTAGGTATTCGCTGCCAAGAACAAGAAAATAACCTAAATTTATAGAAAATATAAATGACGTCTCTAAAAGCGAATTGAATCTGACACCTCTCACAGGTAAATGACATCCAAACGATCGCTGAATTATCTCAAGACAAAAAATTCGGAATGAATTCAGATATTCTACAACCACACCCTTCAACATGCAGCACTTATTCCGTACATGCTGTCGAATTCATAGGATGTGACACCAATCAAAATTCTTTCCAAAAATTCCATCTCGCGGGACAGAATTACCGGTAAAACTAACCCTGTAAAAAACAAAACCAGATCTAAGGAAGATTAATCACAAACACGATGGAAAAATACCCCGACAAGGGAAGTTAAAACTTACCTAACGGTAGAACGCTAAAACATCTGCGTGAAAGTCATTACAGATGATATTCCAAATGGCGAAATAAGGAAGGTGGAAAGGGTTGGGCCGGTTTCTCTTAGGGGCTTAGAGAGTTGGAGACGATATCCAGTGTCATAGTGTAAGACTTTGCGAAGGTATCACATACACTCAGGAGCGAATGCCCAATCTAGTAAGATCACCATTTATGTTTTGTTGTGTGAAATTTTTGTCATTTCACCAGAAGTTCTAGGTATGAACATCCAAATTAAAAAAAAATCTATGAGATAAGAAAACAAAATGGCTCCATTAAATTTGAAGCAAATCTGGATGCCACCTTCCAAATCATTCGGATATTTTGTTTTACATATAAGACATAGTATTTATATCATTGAAGATCTATGTCAAGAACCTCTACTAGGTACTGGCGATATAAAGGCCATACAGCTACTTGGTCCTGTATGGTTAATTATATTATTTTTGTACATTTCGTTAATGTAAACTCATAAATACGATCTCCCTTTGATCTAGACAAATGATCAAGATTTGCCTCAGTGCTTGTGTTTCGAATTTTGACCCAAAGAGATTATTGGTCCATCACAGAGGCGCTATTAAAAAAAACAACAAGTGTGGGACAAGTGGGTTGTTTTGTTTTTACCTCACTACACACACATTTTGAAACACCCTTCAAAATTGGACCATGCATATTCCTAAGAAAACAACAAAAATCATCTTGAAAATTCATTTCAAGAAAATAATTTTTGTGGGACCGGCTGTCGGTCCTTCAGAATTCATATGTGTCCCACAATTATTGGTGTGTATTCAACACTGGACCCGAAAATTGGGTATACGTTAGTACACACACACCCCCCCCACCACATATATATATATTAATATATAGATATATCTATATATATTATAATATATATCATATACGTATATAATATTTAAACTATATATATACATATTAGCAACCTACATTATAAACAATATATTAGAACATACATTATATACATAGTACTTATATGATGCATAATAAATATTATTACACATTTTAGAAACGCATTCATTAGGATTCCTTTTCATCGTTTTGGACCCTTGGGATGCCAACATCTCTATTTTTGCAACAATCTACATCTGTATTAAAAAATTTCATTGCATTTTAGGCGACTTTGAGTATTGTAGACAAAAAAGGCTAAATTTAAAAGATTTTTTACATTCATAAACCGCGTGCCTGGGACCTGAAGTACCCTATTTTACTCGCACAGTTTGTGCCATTTTGTCAGCCCATTATCACATTTGCTATAGAAACAAGCTGTATCAAACTTCTGCTCCGTGTTTCCTTTATTTATATGCTAAATACCAATTATACATTTTCTGCCATATTAAAAAAAAATGGGGTGGATATGATATTTGTTGACATCTGATGCTAGTTTTTATTACCAAATATGGACCACAACTAGTAAAAATGAATGAAATTTGGTATCTGTGCTTTTGTCACCATATTTAAATACAATCATCATGATTGCGCCAGAAATCCCTGAACTTATTGAAAAGAAACTTCAAACCATCTCCAATTACCAAATAAAGTTTACGATTTTATCGTAAAATCTATAGACCCTATTTGTGCTCATCTACAATATTGCACGAACTGATGTTCATAGAGATCCCGTAATGGCTTTTCGTGGTTGTGTGTTAAAACATACGGCGGGATAAAAACAATCAATTTCACTGTACTCCTAATTAATACGGCAAATTTTAATACACCATGTCTATTATATCTATTCAATCATATTTAACGCGTAATGCCACGGAAAATCAAACGGAAAATTATTGAAACAATGCAAATGGTAGGCATTTGTTAACAAATCGAACGGTATTCACGGTATTCAACCAAACATCTGTCCTTTCAATTCTAGACTATTAACAAATAAGATGAACGAACCGTTGCAGAGCACACAGTTCTAGGGTAACTTATTGAATACCGTCACAGAGGGTAATGATCAGACTACATGATTTCTATAATAAAACCATATTCAAACAAACACGAAACACCGTGTCTGCACACGGTTTCAGCGGGGAAGACGTGATGGCATACAGATGAACCACGTTCAAAGCCGTTTTGGTGATTTTTTTTTTTCCTTGGAAGCCTTTCCATTTCTTGAAAACTTAAACAATATTCCGTCCTCCCCCTACTTAATCACCAGTTTGGATGAACGTGAGTTTTACTTACAATTTATGTATAGAAGATTTTGCTAAAATAAAGTTCACTTGGAATTAAAGAAAGTAAAAAAAAATAAGGATTCACATTAATAAGCGGGGGAAATGAAGTTCTTCAAAAGGAATTTACTTAAGGTATAGCCTGGTGAAACAAACTCCTAAAATGCATCATAAGGGGTACTGTTTTTTTTTTAATTGGCATATTATCAGAAAATAATTGCTATGATAATAATACATTGCTATTTTTCTGTTTGGACTTAATCTCACTTTTTATAATAATTTGACTGGTACTAACACAAATTGGCGTGAACAGAATGGCTTGGACGGAGTTAGAAATGGCTGGACTTGGGGCGCCCATTTACAATATTTTATGAATCAATACCAATTATTGACAGTAATGTAACGTTTATAATTACAAAGATCAAATAAGATTTGCTTTTGGAGTATTTTACAAATGAATTGTCTCTCACCCCCATGGTAGCTCAATCCACTTTAGATCTCCTAGAATATTATGTGCGTTGGATTTTTTTAATCCCATCACATCCGTGCACTACACTCAAGGAAAAAAATAAATTTGGGGAATCACCCCATCATCTATACCTGGCGAACTAAGTGTTCTTAAAATTTCACATCGTTGTCTATAAATATCCTACCCCCCTCCCCTCCCCCCCAAAAAAAATCAATGTTGGATTACTCTCCACTAAATCCAATTTACAGAATTCAACAATATATTGCAACAGTCATCAATGCTTACAGCTGAGAACAGAATTGGGCAAGTCATTTGTTTGTGCATAAAGAGAGCCCGGAAAGAGTACAGGTCTTCCCTCTTCCTTTCCCTAACCCCCATCATCAATGTTGTGGGGGGGGGGGCTGGCTGGGCTGCTGACAATTTTTTCCTAATTTTTTCTAATGTTTTACATGTTGTCTGATAAATTCTAGCTTAAAACACTTTGACGCAAAACCACAAACTGAAAATGAAATCGTTGAAAATTACTATGACTCATAAAAAAGTTGGAAATTGGTTGAAAGCAATTGAGGCTTTTGAAACAGTCGCAAGAGACAAAAAGGGACTATGATGCTTATAGGTAGAAAGGAATTGATATGAAGCAAAAAAAAATAACACAGATATACAGAAGAAGGAAAAAATGAAACACCTCGCATTGGTAGACGCCATATTGAAGTCACGGCGCTATGACCAAGTCATCTGGGCTTAATGTTGAAGAGCGCCATCCCCTACACTGACAGACATATTGTAAAATATGTTGCATCTGCTTGAAACAGGGGAAAAATCACGTAAAAATAGCGTTTGTTAACTGCCCTTGAGAACCAAGTTCCGTTTCATTTGTAGATTGCAGCATTTTAACCTTTATTTTTACCAATGTTCTAACATTATAACCCAAGCACTGTTAAATTGTATGTATCGGGCGAATTACGTTGTTAAAATGAGATGTTTTAAACTTCCCGTACATACAAAAACCCTGTAAATTCATAAATTTGAGGCACTTAAAGACCGAAACTACCTTTGTTTTCCTCAGTCTAAATTCTGATATTGGTGATTGTATTTTTCATGTTGGAGTATAATGGGCCATAACATTAAATCTAATAGAGATGGGTTATTTACTTTCCAGGCGTTTTAAGTTTTTGTAAAAATAACTCCTTTCAATGATTTACTCCCTAGTATAGCGGTTACACAAAATCATTAATGCAGTACAAGGGTTACCGGTTTTTAGTGGTAATATTGTCACAAAAATATTGTTATGGATATATCATCCTTGTTCTCCATATATATATATCATTATAGCTATATATAATATATAATCTATACATATAATTTCATTAATTTGACCTACATCCTCAATGGGTGGGATCACTTTTTCTGTCCTATAATTTAAACGCTCCCCGCACCCCGTGCAATGTTGGAAAACGTTCAATGTCTTGTTCATCGCCAAATTGTCAATCAAATTTATTCCGGGGGAAGGGGGGGGCATGGACGGCCTTAGTCCGCTCATTTTGGCATCTCAAACAAAACCATCACATTCGTGGGTCATTCACAATTCAACACGGATTGGACTTCGGTAACTGCAGCGTTCGAGAACTTTTTTTCGATGATGTGAGTACCTAAAGTTTTCACACGCATATACAACAGCATATCATTTCAGCGAGAAGATGACTGGCACTTGGACCTCCATGCAGTACCCAAGTCATATAGAGTTCCTCTCCGTCAAATATCCCTGTTCATTTAACATATTAACCATATATTAAAGATAATAAGAGGGATTGCTTTTGATAGTTAAGTTACATTTGAGAGGGAGAGCTCCATATATGTACCGTGTATAATATCACGGGAGCAAATGCACTTTTGACAGCAAAGTTTTCCATGATGAATGACAGCGTTATGACTTGCCAGTGACAAATGATGGCGCTGTATACGGTCGGAAATGTTCAGAAGGCAACCACAAGACTGCACAAATCAGACAAGTCATTTTGGTTGAAACCAATAAGGAAATGTCTCAGAGTAGCACACAAAGATAAAGCCTTGCTGTGCATGTTTTAAATGAAAAATCATACCCTTCTGAGATGATTTTTTATAACCAAATTGAAATTATTTTTTTCTCAAATTTTTTTTGGAAAACTCTATTGTTAAGGTTTGCATTTCTAGATGACCAGCACACATAACAGTAGTTTCCGCTCTCTGTCTACCATACCGAAATGTCCACTCGTTCCAAATTCACATCAGATGATTATCGGGTCGTGTATATAAATAGATTAGGCAAAACATAGTTTTTGTGTGTTTTTCAGCCCAATTGCGACTTTTAGCTGGTTATACAAACGATTTCCGGGGCTGCCGAAATATGATTAAGACCATTTTTAAATAATAAGGAGTGGTCGACAAATAATGAAGTTTCTCTATATCTACACATTTTAGAAACACATTAAGAAGATAGACCCAGTCAATGTCAGTTGGGTTATTTTACATCTATATCAGATTGTTCAAAATCAGCAACTATTTAACACACACACACACTACAGAAATATTTAAAATGGAATATTTTTTTTTTTTTTTTTTTTTTTTAAAATGAACAAATAAATCGTATAAATATATACTAACATACGTTCATAGATTACTGACACCTTAACATAAATTGAATTAAAGACAGACTACTTTTAACAAAATTCCTGCTTAATGACCTCGAACCCGCACATTTGATCTTGAATCCACATCCTATACCACTGTCCTACACAAACTGGACACAACGACTGCTTGTTCAAGTGATGTTTAGTTCGGTAAAGCAATTAACCCTATTTCACTAAGGCATTTTGGGCCATTTGGTCAGCAACATTATCAGATTTGTATACGGCTATAGAAGCGAACTGTAGCAACTTCTACTCAGTGTTTCCTTAATTTCTATGCTTAAATAGCAATTATGGTATCATATTCTGCATAGTAACAGAAATGGGGTCGATATGATATGTTTGGTTTCAAATTTTATGGCTATTGTTTACAAAATTGTGGACCAACAAGATACAAAAATAAATGACATTTGGATCTCGGACTTTTTTCAACCATATTGTAGCCCCACACAAATCAACATTGTGGGTGCACCAAAATGTCCCGAATTTAGGAAAGAAACTTCAAACCATCTAAAATAACCAAAATCAGTTACATATTTCATCCTAACATCTACAACCCTGTTTTGTGCTCATCGTGCATTATTGCACGAATTCCATGGGGTAAGTAAATAGGATCAGACCCATTTTCAATATTTAAGGAGTGGTCAACAAAGAATATTGACAACTCAACATATATTAGAACATATAATCTATACATATAACTACACTTATTTAATATAAATAAGTTCATATACATTCTTAGAACATCTATAGATATATTAGAACCTTTATTATACCCCACACACACACGACAACATACAACTTTGCACACTTGTGGGACCGGCCACAGATACGTTCTGTATCAGTATTTGTGGACCAAATTTGTGGGACCACATTCTAAGCAGTGCTTATGGGACCAGAAGAGCCTATTACGCATCCTCTTTGTATTTTAGGGCTTTTCTTTGAATTTTATCTTCAAGAAATCTTCCTATAAGTTCCTTTCTCTTTTGAACTTCATAAACAGACCACACATTTGGTATACCGACATTATTATTGGGTCCGGTCCCTGTAGTAAGGTGTGTTTTCAACAAGCTGTCCATTTCACATTGTTACATTACCGTAGGCTATACTATCATAGTTACAAAAATACTCATCACCTCTCGCAGTTATTACCTGCCATTCAACTTAAGGTTTATGCTAATATGCTGATGTGCTTCTTTAGCACAGTTTTCTCCTTCAACAGAGCGCGTCTTGCCGCTAACAATCCCCATTTATGTTTGGTTGTGTGAATTTTGTCATTTCCACAGATATTCTAGGGTATGGACATCCACAAATTAAAAAAAAAATCTATGAGATAAAGAAAACAAAAATGCTCCAGAAATTTCTGAAGCAAAATCCCTGGATGCCACATTCCCAGAATCATTCGAATATTGGTTTTACATATAGATCCATAGTAATTTTAGATCATTGAAGATCTATGCAAGACCTCCGACGAGGTACTGGTATATTCACAGGCCATACGCTACTTGGGTGTCGCTGCATGTTAATTATTTATTTTGTACATTTCTTTAATGGACTCATCAAATACGGATCGCCCTTTGATCTAGACAAAATTGAGCAAGACTTCTCAGAGCTTGTGTTTCGAAATTTGGACCAAATATATTAGTGGGTCCATCACCAGAGGGCGCTATTAAAAAAAACAACAAATTGTGGGACAAGTGTATGTTGTGTTTTTTACCTACCTAAAACACACTTTTTGAAAACACACCTCAGAAAAAAAATGGGACATGCATAGGCCCTGAAGAAAACAACAAAAATCACTTGAAAATTCATTTCAGAGAAAATAAATTGTGGGACCGGCTGTCGGTCCCACAATTCATATATGGTCCCACAATTATTGGTGTTGTATTCCAACACTGGACCCGAAATGGGTATAAGTGTAGTACACCACATACAACATACACACACAACACACACACCACACCCCCTCTCACCTCATTTCATAGTCCCCATAGAGAGGATAGGAAAATTTTAACACAAAATGTACCACAAGATTATTTGCTTAGTTAGTTCACTTCAAACGCACTGAAAGCAGCACGCTCTCTTATCTCATTGTGCTCACTATTTCACAAAAGCTTTTTCATGAGGAATAAAAGTTGCATGTCTTTCTTGTCAGTGACAAATGCAATAATTCCAACTGGCAAATTATGTTTGCTCCTGTCCCATGATTACGCACAGCTATCTCGAAGGAGTCTTGAAGTCTTCAAGAAGCGAGTTGATGATAGGTTATCACCATGAATTGTAGAGATGAAACATCACACGATTGCTGTGGGACATGATAAAACAAAACACTACATTAAATGCAATGGAAATCTTTTGTAACTTGTGTGACATGTCACATTAAATTGATGACGACTTGATTACGACAAAGACTTTCATTGAATGGTGTAGGCAGTCTTGTTTTCGAGGGGTCAAAACGCCCGCAGGGGAAAATTTCCCGATGGAATGGTAAATATGGGTCAAACAAGACTTTCTCAAACCACAAGTATCACCTGCTTTCGCAGTTAGCTGTAAGACAAAACGGCACGCACACCAGAGGCCACTGTATTGAGGACAGGGGTCCCAAAAAGTTGTGCAAGCAGATATAAAACCTCCAATTCTCAGTTTTGAAGCCCTTCTGAATGGTCGAGCGCGCCCCAAGTTACCCAAAAAACCCACAAAGTTTCAATGAGGTATACATTGTCGATCATACAAATCAAATTTGTAATAATGCCTCACCCTTGAGGGCGACTCTTCGTCAAATGATTCGAAAAAATAACATTCCATATGCAACGAGAGCATCAAATTATGGATGTATAACCTCACAAAATAGCACAGGGGCAGCTGCAGCTTGGGCGGGGCCAAAAAAATTACACAATTAACTCACGTATACATAGGTAACAAAAATGTAAGGAATGTATGCTTAAAAACCTTTTTAATTTCAGAAATTTTAAATTCTGCTGCCACCCCTTGGTGCCAACCCTCGGACCAGAGTAGCAAATATCTAAGTAAGCCACACCATCTTGCCCAGAAAGCCAAAAATATGTTGGAAAACCCACTTGCCTAATCTTTAACTCCTTGGATTTCTTCATACAGTATTGTGGGATTCCCCCTCCCAACACTCACCCGTCCACCTCCCCAACACTCACCCTTAAGCCACACAATCTTGTATCTGCAGCAAGAAAGCAAAAAAATATGTTGGAAAAACCGTTGCCCAATCTTTAAATCCTTTGGACTTTTCTCTATGCAGTAGAGAATTGTGGATATCCCCTTCCACAAAAATCCACCTGCCCTACCCCGCAGTTTGTTTTTGCTTGTTTATAGTCGTATTTTGTACATCACCACACCACACACCAGCCCTTACTACTGCCAAATATAACAACACATGCTGAACCTACGACTCTATTGTACCATTTCCCTCCTTGCAAGGCCGGCCCTACCACCAATTCACACTGAAGAACCCAAATCAAAGCCAATTTTGCTGAAATGGACCAAAGCATTTGGCATTAGTTGCAATTTGAAATCAAAGAATGCCGCTTTAAATGTGCAACGAGAGATTTCAAATAACAGGTTGTCCCTTAAAATTAAAAACTGTTGAAGAAAAACGCTCATTTTGCACTACGGTAAAGCTTTCTATCAGAAATGTCTCAGTGGAAAGGATTAAGCTGAAATATTTCCTTGGTCACAAAATCTGTGCATTTCTAATTTCGATAGGAGCCAAATACAAAATTCAGACTATGTTTTAATTGAAATTAAGCGAATGAAAATCGCATTTTGTTTCACTTCAAGGCATTTCTGTAACCAAAGACAAGGTAAAGAAAATCATGGGGTCTTGTATAGATGAAATCACTACATATGAAAAAAAGATAGGCGTCCCCCAAAATCTTCGTTGCACCTTTAAGGACCCACATGCACTTGGACCTCAGTTATGATTCACACTCAACAAAATAGGTATGGCACAGTCTTCCATGAAGCACAGGAATTTTGCACATTTCAATGTACGGTAGTAGATACAGCGATTACACGTTAAATAGATCAATTGCATAAAAAATGCCCCCTTTATTGGCCCAAGCATTTGAACCAATTATATCACCACCAAAAGATGTATTTATTGTAGCAAAGGAATTTTGCAGATCCATGTACCAGTTCAGAGATACAGTAATTAGCATATTTTATTAAGCTCATTTGCATACATAGCCACATATATCTTTGACTTAATTTCAAAAGTGAAACCAGGCATCAATGAGCAGTAAGCCCTATACTATGATGCCATTCAAAGACAACAACAGGTTTTTGGCATGTCTATTATATACCAGAGTATTAATGCACATCTGATATTAACTTAAGCCAAATGTTGTTTTTTATATGTACGATAATACAAATTCGCCTTTAATCAGTGCCATATAAGCATATTCATTAGTCTGGGTAAGTTAATTAATAACTATGTACCCCACAAAAGATACCACACTAATCTAGCTTTAATTTCTTTTTAAATTCATGTTCACTGATATGGACTTCGAAGGGATGTAGCTTATCAATAACCAATCATGGATAGGCCTATGGAAACTTTATGACTAACAATGTATTTTTAGCTTACATTACCCCGAACCACAAAAATGCCAAATTTTAATGGCAATAACTTTTATGGGAAACCTTTTTATATATCTCTTCAACTCCAAGGAATAGCAACTATTTGCTGTAATACAGTGGTGTAATTTCTTTTGACATTGGAGGGACGGGGTTGATGACATTTTTACGAATGAAACAGGTTTTGCTGAAAAGATTGATTACTAATTTTGCCATTTAGAAGCCAAAATCGTTAATGTAATTGTAATTAGAACATAATATCCCCATCCCCCTGGGATTTACGCCTAGTGTAAGATTAAAGTCATGTGAAACAGATTTTTTATCGGCAAGACTATTTAATGGATTAGCTCCATGTGGTCCTGAAAACATTTGGAGCTTGTCAACTGTCTGTGAATCTTTTACTCACACTTTAATTGAGAGTAACTTTTAACTTCTTCAATCTCTTAGTTTTTTCCAGTAATCTCATCTTCCTTTGCCTGTAGTGCTCACTTTCATAACAATTTTGTCAAATGCCTAGACTATTAAATAATTTGTGTAATCACACTCATCATGGCTTTACAAATGATGATATATCAACCAAATTATTTTCCATTCCCAATACCAAGGCAAAATAAGCTACTGGTTGTGGACAGGAATGCAGGGTGTAAAAGTCAGGGTTTTATGTGTTAAGGGGAACTGTCTCCTCGGCATAATTGGGAATACATACTGTTGCAAAATCTAGTCAACAGAAGGCACTCGATGGTTAATTAACATTTAACAAAAACACCATAATTAACATGCAAACAAATTTTAAAATTTAGTGAGTCGTTCGATAAAATAATATTGTTCATATTTGACTATTTACAACGGGAACAAAATTTTTGAAAAAGATATAATCAAACCTGGAAAGGTTGATCACTTATTCAAATCCACAGAAGTAACATAAAGCGCACCAATACTTTGCATAACAGTCCTTCAGAATGATTTTGGTGGAATTCCATGTGGCATCACAGGACAGCCATATGGAAAACGGGATACTTAAATTTCCCTCTGAATATGGAACCAGTATAAAGACGAATAAACAAACAAACAAACATTATTGAGGTGAAATGTCCAAAATTGGTGCAATGTTACCTCTTAAAACGAATGGAAAAAAAAGGAGGGGGGATTTTTTTTAAAGAAATTAAAAGAATCTCACTCCAAAAAAGTGCCATCTGAGTGACGCATCTTTTAGTGAGATCCACTCACAAATAAAGAGTGAACAAATAACTCTAAGGAAGAGTGACCTGATAACTCTTTTAGAGTGAACTAGTCACGCTTATAGAGTTGTGGATTCTTTAGTAATTGTGTTTGGTTGGTGAGTATATTGTATGTGTAAGTCCATAATTTCATAGCATCGTGACCTAATAATATTGTGGTGCCTCATTGGCATGATTCAGTGTGGCATCATGACGTATGATCACGGTATCATGCATGCCTGTGACATTGCATGATCTGCGTTTCTGTGACTGTGTAAGCCTAGCCTGGCCGTGGAGCCTGGCGCAGACTAGTCCCGTATGTACGAGTGATAATAAGTAAATAAACATTAATGCGTCCTCCACACTTTGTCGTGAAATGCTATGAATTTTGACCGCCACATACAATCTACCTCCCGGAAGATATCTATGATTTTCTTCACTAATTTCAACTTCGTTCAACCGTTTGCTGACGGGTCTCACTAACTCGTCTCCATGTTTGTTCGAAAATTATCACGCGATTTGCGGCGATTGGCTATTAGTTCACTCCGAAAAAAGAGTGAGCATTTTCTCACTCTTTTAGAGCGAAAAACCCTGATCAGAGTTCGAGTGGGCTTCACTCCGAAGTCAGAGTGGCAGTTTGAGCCAATCGTAAGAGAGTGATCTCTGTTAACCGCAGTGAAGGGTGTTCGGGTTTGCATTTTCTCGCTCTTTTAGAGCTAAACGCCACTCGATTAGAGTTTGAAGCTTAAATACTCAAATTCAGAAGTGTTTTTCACTCTTTTCATTTAAAGAGTAGGATGAACTCTGAGATAGCAGTATGTTTGTAAGGTCACTTATGACGGGGTTGAGTATAGAATTTGGGCATGTTTCAAGTAACACAGTGCTAGGTTAAAGGAGCCAAACACATGTTTATTGCCATCATTAAGTTGCACTTCATAAATGACACTGCTAATGATTTAAAATCCCTAGCCGTCCCACAAGAACAGGTTCTATGCAGTATAAAATTTGCCGCGGGTTGCAAAGCCACACCATATTTTTAGTTCAATACTCAACCTGGTAAATGTGAGAAGTGTATGAAGTGCAGTGGAAAATCTTTCTTTGATTAGGAAAAGAACATTCCATATATAAAAAGCACACAAATGAAACTTGCTTCATAAGATAATAGCCCGATAATGAAATATCATGTAGGCCTAATGCATGTTATATTTAGGTGAAAAGGAATTTAAAATAACATCTTTAAGCAAAAAATTTTAAACTTATATCAATAAAGGTTCGTCGCCAATAAAAAACACAAAAACTTCAATTTCATTTAAATGATGTTACTTGTGAGTGAGTAGGCCTACCAATATTCTACATTTTGACTTGTTGAGACAGATTAGTTAATGTAAGTAGCTTGAGGGAAGGCATTTTGCAGTTATAAATTATAGCCTACTTGGTTTTTTCAAACAATGCCATGCTTAACAGAACAGGAAAATAATAAACCTGCACCATACTTTTGATGATTTAAATACCAGCTGCTCAATAGAATACATTTTCCTCTAAATGTGATTGATTCCACAAAACAAAGTCTGTTTAGATCTGATATCCGCTTACTTTAATTTTAGGTTTGGGATTCTGTGTCTCAAAAGGTCTTTTAACTTGTTATCATTTAATTCTGTAAAACACTTCAAAGAGTACATGCCATGACAAAGTTTGGGGTTTTTCACCTCACTAAAAACCATTCACCCCATTGCATACAACTTTTCCAAGATCATTGTAAAATTAATAGGTTTAGATAATCTGTTTTCTTATTTTGATAATGACAACTATAGTGTGAAAAGCCAATGACTATTGATTATATTTGTTGGTCATTTGTCTTTTACCAAGGCTAAGGGCCTGATCATAGTTTTTTTGACAAATACGGTACCTGAATATTCAATATTTGTTATATGTTTCAACAACCCAAACATTTTCGTTATGTTTGTTTGAGGAAAAGGTATTCTACAAAAGTATGTTTCAGCTAACTCCCACAACAGAGTCCTACGAAGAAGGAAAAGGCTTTACACACTACAGGGTGATTATAGCACTTGTCTGTGCACCATAAGGACTTTTACAGATTTTCAAAGAAGGCCCCTTTAATTGGCCCACGGGACCATTGACCCCAAATCTGTGTACACACCCATATGAACCTTGGGTCAGCGGTTCTTCTAACCAAGTCTAGTGTTGATAAACAATTGAAAGTGTGGGGGCACAATAAGGATTATAGAGTTTCAGTGAATGCCCCTTTAATTGGCCCACATGACCTTTGACCCAAATCTGTGACCACCATATGGACCTTGGTCAGCGGTTCTTCTAACCAAGTCTAATGATTATAACATTGATTTGTGCACAAGAAGGAATTTATAGATTTTCAAAGAATGCCCCTTTAATCGGCCCACGTGACCTTGACCCAATCTGTGAAACGCCCCACATGGGCCTTGGTCAATGATTCTTCTACCGATTTTCGCTCTAATCGGCCCAAGCGTTTGCAACATTGCATTATGGTAAGTGTTAACAGACAGAGTGATGATAGCGAGATAGAGTCAACACATTGCCATAACAATAGCTCTGGATACTACGTATGCTGAGGTCTAAAACATATAGTTTATTGAAGTTCCATTCAAATGGGAAGAACCTGAAATATTGACGAACCTCATTCCAAAACTTATTCACATTTAGCATAAAAATGATGACTTGGTTTCAACCTGGCCTTACCAATACATACGGCGAATCCACCATCTCAGCCTTATACAGCCAATTATTAATGTTCAAATCCATGATAACTTTAAACTGAAACCATCTACACCTGTACTTATGGAAGATTTAAAGGATATAAAAACCTTTTTACATTCAGAGTCATTCTGCTCATATGCATCTTTTAAAGTAACATCTGACCGGTTTACATCTAGATTTTTCCTTGTTCAAAATGCAATATACTTTACGGGGTAACAACTTTAATCCAAATTGACAAACCCTAGTAAATTACAACCCATCGGTCTATTCCGAATTGTAAATTATTTAAGATAAGATAGCTAATTGAAGTTGATAACATCATCTGTCACTTGCTGATAGTGAAATTTACTGCCAATTGGTTATCAGACAAGGCTGCAAATGCAATGCCTCTTAGGCCAGCATTGATAATAATGCATGGCTTTCAGCTTTAACACAGCATCGGCTACATTGCAGCAACCGACAATCAGCATAATCTTTGCTACAACACAATTCATGCCAAAAACACAAAAGGGGGAACAAAATGCCCCAAAACGCAACATCTGCTCAGATTTTCAAATCCACTACATAACTTTACAGAAATGTCCATTCTTTTCATACCTGCGAGTTTCAAACAATTGGGAGCATAATGAGAGACTAGTTTCATGAGATAATCTTGGGTTTCCTACTCTAATTTGCTACGGGATAACAATAGCCTATATTCTAGTCTAAAAAAGAACGCACCATGATAGGCTTAAGTTAAATAATGGTCAGCATTATAGAAGCCGCCTTTCACACTTTATCATTTGAAGCACGTTACCTTTATTCCGGTGTCCACACAAGAATGTTCGCTAATCCTTACACAAACGCCAATGAAACTCATACTTGGGTGGCACTTCATGTCATATTCCTAACTGCTCCCCATTTTGCACCCTGGATGGGAGAGAGCAAGCGAGGTAAAGTGCCTTACCAATGTGCATAACACATTTGGCCCTCATGGGACTGAAACCAGGACCCTTTGGGTCATAGTCTGGGGCCGTGTATCCACAGGACCACATGTGGCTTTCATTTCAGCAAAGCAATTTGCATATCCAATGTCCATTTCAAAAATAATAGCCCTTACCTGTTGTTGCATATTAATTGCGCATCTAGAACCTAATTGGGCAAGAACATACACCCAAACTATAATTCAGGTCGATCACTCGCTTTTTTCCACCAAGTTGCATCATGCTAACGCTTTGCAAAACGCTAGATAAATCACACCCAAGTTTCCTTACAACAAGCAGACAAAGAGACAGACCGAATGACCGAACAGAATTGATTATTAAGTCTCTGCCAAACAAAGTTCAAGCGAGACAAAAACACTGATTGTGCAAGAATTTTCAACAAAATTGCCCAGTTGATTTACCATCATGTTTTTTTCAAGGGGCACTCTTCCCCCCTTGGTACAATGCCCAGTGCTTTCATTCAAAGCATAAAATGCATACATCCTTTAACAAGTAGGGATTATTAGCTTCAGCATTCTCGCTAACCTAAGTTCTAATAGGATTTTGGCATAGATCAATGCATTCCAGGATTTCAATGGATGAAACCCTTTTTCGGAGTGAAATGGCATCCACATTGACCAACTATTTTAAAAATATATTTTTCCCAAAAAAGAGGCATCAATGTTGACGACACCACTTGCTATAATTATTCAACCTGGCTAGCTAATTAAGAAATAAGCTACTCACCCATCATCAGTAATCACTACCAGTTTGCTCATGGACCTTGATGTTAGAGCCTAAAGGCCTCTATTTTCACTACATATCTATCATATTACCAATAACAACACAATTCACACAATGTTGTATGACAGTGCTCTCTATAATTGCATATACTGACAGTGAAAATAGTGCCTGTGGCAGTCTTGCCATATCATACTTGACCCATGCACTAGTTAAGCTGGCTAGGTCAGTATTTTCTCAAAATTCTACCTCTTATATATTCTGGGACCTTCTGTTTTTACTTTTAGAGTAGGAATGTGAAGGTCAGCATCAGGATAACAAGTAGAGGCCACTCAATTTCAGGATTATGTTTGTTTGTACTTAAAGTGCAACGAAGATTTTGAGACACCCAAATCTTGGCTCTTAATATTATTTCATAAGATTAGACACTCAATAGATTTCGTTAACCTTGTGTTTGACTATAGAAGTTTAAAGGTGCAATGTTTCCAATCGTCTTTGGGACCCCCCGATTACCCGAATTTGTAACGACTTCATATTAATGAAAGGCCGTATTTTCTCATTGTCCGTCCCTGAAATTTTGAGGTCCTCAAATCCATTTCTTCCCAAGATATAACAAAACAAGCGACCTCGTATTTACCGATGCGTAAAATATGTCCCCGCGAATTTTGCGATCATAACATGCAAAAAAAATAAATGCAACTTCAACACTCTACCCCCCGCTCCATACCCCGAACACTCCACCCCCGATCCCCACGCCCCGCCAAAACCCCACCCCCCTCCCCAAACCCCCGCAAAACCCCCGCCCCCCCAACCCCCCACACTCCCCCCCCTCATCCCCAACACCCCCCGCAACACCCCACCCCGTCCTCATACCGCCCCCTCATCCCCCCTCCTTACCACCCCTCACACCACAACCCACCAATCCCTGTAACACACCTCCCCTTCCTCCCCATACACCCCCCGCACCCTCCCTTCCCCTCCCCCCCCCACACCCACCTCACCCAACACCCGCTCCATCCCTCCCCCGCCACCCCTACGCACCCGCCAGCCCCAGCTCCCTCCGCCCCCACCCCTCCCACGCTCCCCCACCCTCCCCTCCCCCACCCTGGCACCCACGCCCCCCCCTCCACCCCCCCCCCTTTCCCCCCCGTCCACCCCCCCCATCCCACACCCAATCTCCTCCCCCCACCCGACCCTCCCGCATCCCCACCCCCCCCCCCCCCCCCCACTCCGCCCGCCTCGAGACGCTGACCCCCTCCCCCCCTCCCCTCACTCCCAACCCCCCGCCACTCCCCCCCCCCCCCACCGTAACCCCTCCCCCACCCCACCCCCTGGCAGAATCCCCTCCCCCACCCCTTACACTCCCAACAATACTCGCACACCCCACAACCCCTCCCCATAGCATAGTATCCTCATGTAGCGAAGGAATTTTGCCTACTTATCGTACCGTTTCAAAGATGACGCAATTACGCCTATTTAATTAGCTCATTCGCTTACGCTAAGCTTCAAATCACATACTTTCAATTGCAAAAAAGATGTGCCTCAATGATAGGCTTTCATGCAGCGCAGGAATTTTGAATATCCCTATGTACCGTTTCTAAAATATAGCAATTAGTCCGATTTTTGCATCTTAATTAGCTCAGTTTGCATACTCATTTGCCCGAAATACGCCCAAAATCTATCGGGTCAAAAACTCTTCAACCGCTTTCCTTCCACCAATACATCAATATACCGACGTACGGAACCCAGAAAACTTGTACAAGGCCTTGGCCAGGAACATTCTCATAAATGTAATGCAATATTAGATCTTAATTAGCAATTTTAGCGGCCACAATCTCATCGGGGTCGAGAACTCATCAACCAGCCCGCTTCTTTCCACCAAGTTTACAATCATCATTGTCGCCCCTTACGGAACTCCAGTAAATCGTATACAACATGGTTTTAACAGTTTTGTCACAGACTGACGAACGACGACGGACGACAACGGACGGAACGGACGCTGCTGCATTTCATAGTCCCACCCCCCGTTCGCGAACTCGTCGGCGGGGACAACAATGCCGTTTTATAAATAAAGGTTAAAGACACTATCCTTTGATTAATTCCCCGAAAGATATAAACTATTTAAAATTTGTAGTAATCTAGCTTCAAAGTGAGGACAAGTCTGTAGCTCCCACTTAGGTATCTGTTTCCACCTGAAAATTGAGAAAAAGACGAAAAACAGCAATGCTCAGAGATATGAATCCCCCATTCATTACACGTTGTAGTAATTGTCCTTACGGACGAGTAATGACTAAAATATCAAATTTGTGCCTTATAGGCTGCTCCTAGACTTCTCACTTGCAGGGCATGTAGATACCTATACTTGTTCAAAATGCGAAAATCTGATTTTGTGTTGATGATGTTTTTTTTCGATTTTCTGATTTGCAATCACTGTAGTGGCTTTAACCATAATTATATTACACGGTATAAGGGCTTTGCATGTGCATTATGGCTTTCTATGTCTTCTAAATGTACTATCTACCATCAAAACGCAGTTTTTTTCTCCACGGTACTTGATGGGGCATAATTCAAGTGCCCTGCTCTCATATTAAGTAGAGGACACAATAGAACCATAGAATCGGAAATCACCTTTAAATGAGAGAATTAAACAGGTTATTTTGAATTTGCTTATATTTCAATGCAAACATAGGCTGAATTCATATTTGCTCCTATACAAATTAGAATTTTTCACAATTTTTGTGCCAAAGAAAATTAAATCCTTTTTCAGAATGGGAATATTTTTTGTTGGAAGCTTGTACCTCAGGGCAAAATCAGTACTTTTGATTTTTTTAGGGACCCGGATATGTGAAATCTCTCTTGCAGCAAAACCTTTAAGGGTTGTTTGACTATTGTGGTTAGGCATGTGGGCTCTTGCATCTTATTACTGTTCTTGTCTGACAACCACAATTAGCTAACTCAATCCCATATTGCAATGCGGTGGAAATTCACCTTAAGGTAATGCAATATTTGAGCACTTTCTGGCAAAACAATGTCCGCAGAACTACTTTTCTAGCTTTGACCTTAATTTGGAAAGTGCTTTTGTGATCCCAGCTTGTGCTATTCTCCGGGCAGTAACAAAACCAACTAAGTCATACCTCGACCTATATAGAAATGTTTGATTTCCCAAGTACAATTTACAGATTAGCTGGACCCATTGGTCAAATTTTATTGACTTTAAAAACCAAACAAACAGACTATATTTGTCCAAACAAAGCACACATTATAAAATTATACAGCACAAAAGATATTAAAAATAGACTTAAGTAAACAAGTACATCTAACTTATTACAAGTCATGTATCAAGGAACCAAGCACGAACATTAAAGCTGATCTAACTAATCCGCACCTACCTTATAGCATCAAAATCACTAGCACACATAATTTTCACAAAATAGTCCATGCAGATAAATTTTTCAAGGAACAAGAGCACATAATTTCTTCTGCCACAAAAATGGAACCAGATGTCAATTATGAGGAGAGACCTAACACAGGGATGTTGGATGTAAAAGGATCAGAAGCAATATAAAAGAACGAGAGAGAGTGGATGAGGAGAGGGCATATTGCAAGTAGCATAAAGGGGGACATGGGAAATCACGAGAAGCCATGCAAAAACAGAAGGAGATGGGGCAAGAGAGGGAAGATAATAAGGAGACGAAAGAGTAAGGGTGAGAGGCTGGGATAGCGCAAGAATATGGAAAGACAATGCGGGAGAGGGTCCGGCCCTGTGGTCCCTGCTCCCCTGTCCCGACTTCATCTTCACTGCATACCAAATGCTATCATACTTTATTACTACATTGCATTTTGGGATTTGTAGGAAGAAATGACCTCTTGCAGACAGCAATCATTAAAGCTCCCCAGAAACAGATACAGGGACCACGGGACGAACCCGCAGAAAACCACAAGGGGACCGGGCATTGCACAACACACACACCTTTCAAATCCCTGTGGTAACTGCAGTTCCCTTTCGATGGCTCTGTAAAGTCAAAGATGGCAAGTTAAGTTGTATGGCATGTTAAGTGGGTGTGATATTCCTGTCGATCGAAGGGATGTTCACACAGCTCAGAAATAATTTGTTATTTCAAATGCACTAATATCAAACAAACCAAAATGATTTTACACAGACTGGGCAGGACCAGCTCAAGACAGTCAAGTGAACTGGCCAATACCGACTACTCCAAAACAGAAGGTCCCAAAGGTAAAGCGATAAATTAATTACACTTTACCACAGATGGCCCGCCGGACGTGGGGGAGCCACTAGCCTAACTAATGAGAATACCAGGTAATTTACCTCGACTTATTACACCCGCTGTACCCCCCCCCCCAGTGAATTTCTCAATATTAACCTAATTAAACTAATAAATTGCCTCTAGCATCCTTGTCTTGGTACCAAAAAGCTGTTACCACACACCACCCCATATTTTTTTTAATTAAAGAGTTTATATCCAAATATTTAACACCATTATCTTTCTGACTCGATGGCAGGTGAGATTTAATGAATAATCATAATATTTGGGAAATTTTAATTTTTAACTCTAGAGGTTATTCCAATTCAACTACCAGAATCCGCTTTTGTCATGTCCAAACACCGCATGTTCCTTCTAATTGGAGAAAGTAAACTAGTATGAAATTTGCGAATTGTACGAGTATTTAAGGAATATTCACGAAGTGGGCATTTCCAGGCAAGAACAGCCTGTGCTTCAGCCCGAGGCCATATGAGGACTAAGACTCTGAATTGGTTAAGTTTAATGCCAAATTTATGTTTCAAAACTGTTTAAAATGTTTTGGTGTCCTTTTGTTTCCTGCTAGCTGCTTTTATTTAGCACTTGAAGTCAATTGCCTCTTCCTTTAAATTAAAGTTGGTCATGGGTCAGCATAAACATATCCCATTAATGGTAACAAAATAAACCAGAGGAGCTATTTCTAACAATCCTAATCAAATAACAATGGCAAATGATGACCAGGGCAGCATCCTGGTTAGCATTCCCTGAAAAAAACGAAGCATCAACAATGGATGTATACCCTCGCTTACAATATAAACAGGGGCCAGCGGCAGCTAGGATGGCTAAAACTAATATAGGTAAAACCCATTTAATAGAACAAATTATTACTTAAAAACCATTTCTTTCCGGTGCCAACCCTGATGTAACACCCGTTCATGCGAAGAGTCCCACATCTTGTATCTCAGCAGAAAGCAAAAGATATGCTGCATTTAACCCAGTTGCTTAATCATATTAAATCCTTTTGACCTTTCTTTCTCCATTACGTGCAGATTGCAGACTCGTCCTCCACAACACCCCCACCTGGTCCCCTTCCCCAACACCCCACCCTCCCCCTGCCTCACAACCCTAGCTTCCCCAATTAGGGTTGCACGACATGGGCTTTTTAGTAGTGTCGACTAGTCCGCCCCCCAAATAGTCGCTACACGACTATTGCGACTATCAAAATGTCTAAATTTTCCCAGAAGTTTTGAGCGTACTTCATTGGTTCAGAATACATGTTCAAACCATGCCACCTGTTTGTACATTATTCACGGTACGATGTAAGGACATTGTCGGGACATTGTAACACACTTTTGAAACGATGACAACACATAAAAAACAACCCTTATTTCAGCAGATAAGATGAGAAATCTTCTGATTCAGCGCAGGCACGATTTTCTTTCGCAAATTCGGTGTTTTTTTCCCCGCGCGACCAAAATAAGAATTTTTCGTCGACAAATCTGCGCTGACAAGCGCCATCTGCGTAATTACGACCTCAAGGTCCTGGGAGACAACCATATCCATTTTACAACATCGTGTAAAATAACTTATTCGATCTAGGTTGATGAAATATGGAAAAATTGTTTTAGCCTATAATCCATATCCCATCCGATAATCCCTACTTACCTCTCTAAAACTATAGGGAAAAGACCCACATATATCCCCCAAGTGTCAATCACATCAGCACAAGACGGCTCTCTCTATGAGGTGTTTTAGAGTCTGTGTGTCCTTTCCCCGATTTAGTATTACATAAGCAACTCACCTCACCCGCAACCCAGTAATAAAATGGATCAATCCAAACATTGGCATAAACAACCAAAGTTTCATTCATATTTAAGATCGGAGGGGGGGTCTGACCTTTTGCAAGTAAACAAGAAGAACAACGTAATTAGTTACCAGCTTATTGTTATAACAAACATTTAAAAATACAACCTAGATTTGACAACCCAAACAATGATTGTGTGTTTAATACTAAAATAAGTCCTTTTAAGCCGAAAAAAATATACCCCTCGCAATATGGGCCGCCTGCAATAAGCTGCATGTCCACATGGCCTTGCGCGAAATTCGAACTAATTAGGCTTTTAGGAAAGCTAAATACACATAAATTAGTTTAGAATCTTAAAGGATGTAAGAAATTACAGGTGAGTGATAAATTATGGTTAGGTCATTAGCTGTAAAGGTCATAAAAGATCAGTAGGCTATAGTTCAAACTTTAGTTTACTCGTCTTGGGGAATTCCCAGTCACCACACATTCGCCACTCAACTCAGTGCATGCAGGGTTAACCCCACTCAAAGCAGATCATGCGGGGAATTGGACCAGCTAAAAATCTTGACTAATCATGGTTTTCTCCTACTCCATTGTCATTTTAATCAATGAGTCTGCAGTACACATCCCAACGTCGGTATTTAGTGCTTAACACGAACTTTCTCCCATGTGCATGCTTAATGACTTCCTATAGTGTAGCATAGCATCCCCCTAATATTTACAATAGTCGACTAGTGCGAAACAAAAGTCGTAGTCACGGCTATGGCCAATAGTCGCGACTCGCGATTATAGTCGACTTAAGGCGTGCAACCCCTCCTCCACTTCTCCAGCACCCGTCCCCACTTGTACCTCCGTCCCAACACCCCACCTGTCCCCCTTCCCAACACTTCACCTGTCCCTCCCCAACATCCCCACTTCCCCCCTCCCCACACACCACACCACCTGTCCACCCTCAACTCCTAGCTGTCCCCTCCCCCTGTCTAAAACCTCAATACGCCCCTGTCGAAAACCCCACCCAGACCCCTCCCAACAAACCCCACCCTTCCACCCCCCGTTCCCCGCCTCCCCAACACCTCACCCATCCCACACCCACCCCTCCCTCTCCCCAACACCCCACTCCCTGTCCCCCCCCAACACGACCACCTGTTCCCCTCCCCACAGCCCCCTTTTTTCCCTTCCCCCAACACCCCCTTCCCCCTCCCCAACACCCCAACTGTCCACCAAAGACCCACCTGTCCCCAAAAGCCCACCCCTGCCCAACACACCCCACCTCGCCCCAACACCCCACCTGTCCCCCAACACCCCGCCCTTTCCCACCTCCCCAATACACTCCCCTGTCCCTTCCACAACCCCACCTGTCCCCCTTCCAAAACCCCAAAAACACCGAGGCCCCATCCCCAAGCCCCCCACTTGTCCCTCCCACCCTCACCTGTCCCCCTGCGCTCCGAGCGCAGAAAATCCGGCGCTCGGAGTATCTGCCTCGGCACGGAACTATAGTACATAACAATATCTGTTTCGCTGCGGTGATCTCCTGCAGGCTCGCTCCGCTGTAAGATTTCTGCGCTTGCTCCGCTGTGGCTGTTTCTCTGCTCTCGCTCCTCCGGTGGATCGTCTGCGCTTCTTGCTCCGCTGGTTGCGATGCGTCTGCGCTCGCTCATTGGCTGGAAGCTTCCTGCGCTCTCATCTACTAACGGTTGGGCAGTCTGCTGTCAAATATCAAAAAACTTTAATTCAATTATGGTTTTCAATGAATAGTTTGGGTTTTTAAATAATCATTTTATTTTCAATGTAAAAAATAACGAGGGTGTG